>JAUZSU010154387.1:0-14312 GCA_034780255.1 Parotocinclus maculicauda
TTATTATGAAAAAGTAAAAACATTTTTTATCAAAAATCAACAGCAATAACAAATTCTGTACTATAAATAATAATAATAATAATAACAACAACAATAATAATAATAATAATAATAATAATAATAATAATACATATTATTCTCATAATATATTTTTTCTATTGTATTTATTGTGATAATATTTTCTATAATATTTTATAGATTGATTTATAAATCTTTAATCATTAAGCCTGATAGTTTATTTCCTTCTCTTTTTATTTGGGGGGGGGGGGGGTGTTAAACTGTGAGCATGTGAAGTGTTTAAATGACGAGCAGCTGCTGATCCATTAGAACTGCAATATAATAAACATTATAAACAGCTTATGAACTATAAATCAATAATAAATGCTGCTCTCTGATTGGAGGATTAATTAAAGAACTAAGAATAGGTTTTGTACAACCAGCTCTTCTGATTTATAAACTATTCTAATAAGCATCTGCAGGACCCTTTCTGTGTGTGTGTGTGTGTGTGTGTATAAAGTGGAGGATTTACTGATAATTAAACACACCAGTGAGCTAAGTACAGTACTGTTTGAATCGAAATGCTCTCTTTAGGTACACTGAGTTCTGTTATAACATTTAGAAAACTCATTATTTAATCAATTCGTAATAAATGATCCAGCTGGTGTACCAACTGGTCCCATCAATGCTTTATTATGATCAATCTGGCAACCAGGCAAATTATTATTATGATTATTGCTATTCTTCTTTTTCTTCTTCTTCTTCTTTTTCTTATTCTTATTATTCTTATTATTATTATTATCCTTATTATTATTATTATTATTATTATTATTATTATTATTATTATTATTGCTATTATTATTATTGTTGTTGTTTTTGTTATTATTATTATTATTATTATTATTATTATTATTATTATTATTATTATTGTTATTGTTATTATTATTATTATTATTATTATTATTATTATTATTATCAATTTTATTTTTATAGCGCTTGTTTACACTAGAGCATGGTATCAAAGTAGCTTTACAACAATCGCTTCCCACAGCTGTTATTGAGCAAACCAATAGTAAAAGTGGCAAGGGAAAACTACCTAAACCCTTGGAGGAGCAAGACATGAAAAGAGCTCAAACTTGCTTTGCGCGGCCTAAATTTTATATGTAAGAATTAAATTAAGATATTTAATTAATAACCGTAGTGTTTCATTTAGCTATACAATTTCAAATAAGAAAGGTAATAAGAAAAATAATGGATTTTTTTTTTAAATTTGTGTATATGTTTTTTATATATGTATTTATTATATCAGGTGGCCTGCAGCACTGCACAAACGGCAAAGTGTAAAATTAATTTATTAGTAATTTATCTCTTATAAATAACATCCCCATTTCACTCAGCCTTACACTGTTAAAATAAAAGCTTAAATGATTAGGTGCAACAAGCAATTACAAAATATTATTTTAGTAAATTAATCTTAATTAAAAAAATACGTTATTAAGATTATTTTAATTGTTTAAATACACAGAAGCAATACACAGATATGCAAATACGCTATTAATAAGCAATACAATATTACCATTATTTTGTTGGTTACGTTATTGTTATTATTATGACAATACGTATTACGTTTGCATTCGACCTTACTACTTTTACTAACTACTAGTCATACAGGCTATTTCTAACTAAATCAAAAACACAATTGTGTCTGATTAATAAAATAACTTTAGTTTTTCTGTAACTTCTTTATAACTTAATAAATCTCAAAGTGCGCATTTAGCACGTGCACTATTCTATATAACTGTTACTCATCCGAAATCATGCAGAGGTGAAATCAATCACTCCAAATCAAACCGACCTCATTGAAAAATCTTTAGATTGATTACAAATACTCAAAAATGGAAAACCGCAATAAAATGTAATGATAAATAGCTAAACAAATCAAACGTGCCTATTAAAAATGCGTTGCAAACAAACAAGTACCGATGCTGAAGATCACCAAAATATTAGAACATAGTTTATTGGGATTAGAATTAAGAAGAAGTGCAATAATTATGTAGGTGTGTGTGTGTTTTCTAAAAGTTACATTTACATCCAGAAACCCTGCAGGATCAATAAACCCCATACGCGCGTGCGCGATGTGTGTGTGAATGTAATTAGTCCAATCATATGGCTGTGTTTAGCTCTATTTTTAGCCCCGTGGCTCGAGCGCCTAGCAGCAGATGCTCTGTGTTTAGTGGTCACATCTGAAGCTGATTTTTGTGTTACTTGACAAGCTTTAAACAAATTGTGACACGTAGAAGTAGAGCTGCGATTACCTGCTAAGCACGTGTAACTGCCCGGTATAAATAACTCATCACAGCTCCATTAGGACCCGAGGACGGGTCAGGAAGAGCTGGGGTAGCGCACAGGGCCTGTGGATGGGTTATTAGTAATTGAGCATTTCGTTTTCTGTGTGTGTGTGTGTGAGAGAGAGAGAGAGAGAGAGAGAGAGAGCACGCTTTACTCTCGCTCGCGCACTGAGCAGTGAAAAGGTGCCTTTGTTGGGATCTTTTGGGTTTTTTTGAGGGTTCTCTGAGCTGAGCGCAACTCGACACCGAGAGGGCCCTCGTGTAGCTCTCGTGCCAAACACGCTCGTTCCAGCAGGCACAAATGTGAACGCAGCTTTTACCGAAACGAATTCGCACCCTAATTTTACTTTTCTCTCACTTGGGGAAAAAAAAACTGGGGATTCTATCTTACCTTTTTCCTTACCTTTTTTTTTTACCTTTTTCCTTACCTTTTTCTTTTTCTTTTCTTTTCTTTTTTAATTTTCTTTTCTTTCTTTTCTTTTCTTTTTTTTTCTTTTCTTTTCTTTTCTTTTCTTTCATTAGTAATTTATCTTTTATAAATAATAACATCACAATTTCACTCAGCCTTAGGCTCTTAAAATTAAAGACGCTTGAATTATTAGGCGTAACAAGTGATAAAATAAAATAATGAAATAATAAAATAATAATTTTATTAATAATTACAAATAATTTGACAAATTAGCTAAGATTCGTTTAGCAAATAATCTTTAAAAAATATTTATTTCTACAATAAAATAAGGATATAGTAAATCGTATGAACTAGTCTTTTATAATAAATACGTATTAGCAAATATATTAATTTAAATGAAGATTTCATTTTAGGCATTACATTTTAAATTCATTTTGCAAATAACTCAATAACTTAACATAAGCAATAAATTAGATTAATTCTGCAAATAAATAATCCGTAACAAGGTTTAACTTAAATAACAAAAAAAGCAAAACAAATGATTTAATATAAGATTTAAACAAGCGATACATTAAAATACATCTTACAAATGAAGTTTAGGTAAAGCATTTAATTAAAGCAAATAAAAACCCGATCAATTTGCAGGTCTTTAGAAATAATCAATTTATATTTATGCCAATATTTGTTTTTAAAACTGAAATAATCGTTCCGTTTATTCGTGACTCAAATAAAATAATCAAGCAAACAAAAGATCTCTGGACCAGAATTTATTCCAAAACTTATTAAAGCCTAATTTGCTTTGTTGTTTAGTTTTAATAAATCTCAGGTAAGATATTATAATTGTATGGCATTTTTGTTGTTGTACGATTCCGTACAAGCTTAATTAAAATCTCATATAAATAGGGGTTTTATATCTCCTATTGAACGAGCACGAGCCATTCTGTAAATAAAATATAAGATAAATATACCGTGTTATAGCTTTAAATTCGACTGCGGTTGGAACTTTTAACGTATTGATATATTTGGTGTGAACAGTGTTAACATGAAATTATTTCTTCATTACTTTAATTTAGGTTTGACCACTTGTGTTTGCTTGAAAGTGGATTTCAAACAGATTTAATTATCAATTAATCCCTGGAGCCGCAAACCAAACTAATTCAAATAATGATAAAATAATTATGCGTTTTAAACACGAGCGGTGTGCATATGTACCAAATAAAATACATATATAATATTATGCATTATAATATTAAAACCTGATATATATTTTTGCGGGATAATAAACAGGTTCATGCATTTAATTAATGAAGCAGAAATAAATCTGATCATAAATAAAGTAAAATATTATATTATATTATATTATATTATATAAATAATATTAATTAAAATAATGAATACAGTATATAAAGCAAAGAAGTTTGATTAAAATAGTGACGCAATTAAAGTGAATTTAAACGCAACTAAACACAACAGCATGAACTAATTAATCAACTAATTAAGTTAGTATAAAGAAACATATGTATGATCGATATGTTATAAAAGCTTTACACTATTTCCATCGTAGATTTTAACGCTTCACCAGAAAATAGAGCTATTAAAAAGAACATTGTTGTCTGAAAAAAGCTTTATACACGCAATTATCTTGGCCCACAGCCACACTAAGGAAGTTTTGGAGACAGCGGCAAGAAAAATCTCAATGAAGAAACAACCTTGAGAAGACTGAGACTCAAAAATGACACAACCATGTTTTGCAGCCTGGATGTTATATTAGATATAAATTCCTCATAAATACATACATTCAAATAAATTAATAAAATAAAATAACATATTAACCAGAATATAAAAGAGAGTGTGGTAAACAAATAATACAAAACATATAGCATAAAGAAAAGAATAAATAAAATATAATATAGTATTTATTAGAATTCTGAATAGAATAAACAACAGAGGATACAAAATAAAGTAAATATAAAAAATTAAAAATAGAATATTAGAGAATACAGTATTATGGAAAATACACTAAACAAAATAATTGTATTAAATGGAAAATATATTATATGTAATAATATTTTAAACCAATTTAATGAATTACAAAAAAGAGTACAATATACAAATCTAACAACGATTTGAATAAAACTGCAGTTATAATAAAAATATAATACATATAAAACAGAGAACATAACAAATAAAATAGACATTATAAGATTTTATATATATATATATATATATATATATATGTGTGTGTGTGTGTGGGTGGGTGTTTAACTGTTGGTTATTTTAAGAAGTATAGTTATAAAAACACGTGTAGTTAAAAAAACGTCTTATAGATATAAGAATGAGTCGGTAAAAACATGATTAATCCTACAGAACCGAGCTCGAATTCATTTTCAGTTTTTTCTTTAATCACGAAAACCTCACAACCGCCTTTTTTACAAATCGAGAGTAAAAACAAAACTGTTCATTCTGGATGAGCGGAACGAATTTTCTCGCACTTTTCCCGTGCTTAACATCTGCCTGAATCTGTATTTGGCCCTGGATCTGATTCGCCTCGTTTTCATTTTAGTCTCAGTAGGTGGCTTAGCGCCCGTGAGCGTGTGTGCACCGTAAACACGCACTCCCGGGTGACAGGACAGGGTTTGTCTTATTATTTTGGATAATATTTCAGATGCAGTCGAACTCCGGTCGGTTTGGCTTCACATCAGCTGCAGTTTTGCTTTCATGTTTCCACACTGACGCACAGCAGGCGCCGCGCAGTCACACCGAGGTTCGTGCAGAATATGCTTCTAGAAGCACTTTTTGTAGGGTATGGTGTGCACTCGGGGATTGTTTTGCGGTCCCTTGCACCTGTGTGTGTGTGTGGGTGTGTGTGTGTGTGTGCGCGCGTGCGGGCGTGTGTGTTGGAACGCTGTGTTTTTCACCGTCTGCTTCCAATCAGGGTTGGTTTAAATCGGTCTCTTAAATGGCACTCGGGGTGCCGTCAAAAGCCCCTAAAGCCCCTGTACTTCTACTGAAGTAGCCTCGAACCTCCAGCTTTACAGAAAACGCTGACATTGCACGTTTCTTCCAATCCAACATTTTCGAGCAACTGTGGGGGTGATCAGCCTCAGGCCTGCAGCCTTTCGAATGAACTCGAAATGAACTACACTGCTCACAAAATAAGGGGATATTTTATTATGGCAAATTTCATTTTTAAGTATCATTTAATATTTGTGACCAGTATATGACTGAGCTCCAGCAGAAAGGGTCAGGTAGACAAGGGTCCCCAGTGGGAGCCTACAGAACGAAACAAGGAGGGAACGTCTCAGGCCAGTTCATACTCCTAAATCTTAAACCACCTTTAAAACACAGGCTTCATTTTTTGGGGGGGAAGCCCTTTAGAGATTTTGCATTTTTTTTCCAGTTCTGCAAGAGTTTCCTCCAAATTCCCTCCCACAATTTAACTACTTGAAGTGATGGAGTGGCACCTTGCGCCCTGTGCTGCCACTTATGCCCCTGCCTCTGTTCA
This sequence comes from Parotocinclus maculicauda, assembly GCA_034780255.1. Taxonomy (NCBI): domain Eukaryota; kingdom Metazoa; phylum Chordata; class Actinopteri; order Siluriformes; family Loricariidae; genus Parotocinclus; species Parotocinclus maculicauda. The sequence goes on from JAUZSU010154387.1 coordinate 6,260, forward strand.
CACCTCGGACACAAAAAGTATTATCTGTAATACGTAGAATTTGCAATTTCGAAATTTCTTCCCAGTTTCCACAGTTCCATCACCTAAAATATGGTAGCTACCCCTCTCTGCTCCTCCTGCTCAGACCGTGTAAATTCATGTGGGTGCAAAAGCCTATAAATCATTTTCCCTGCTTGTTCTTTTTTCATTTGTTTCCTGAGGTTCATACAGAGCATTTTATGTGCCAAAATGTAACTGATATATAATCATAGATCATAGATCATCCACTATTTATCTCTACTACAGTGCAGAACGTCGCCCAGAGTTCTAAACCAGTTCAATGGCAAATTTATTTATTTATTTTGTTTTGTCTTCTGCTTCAATAAATTGTCTGACTTTACATATACATACGTATCTAAATCTTACCGGACAAGCCTAGGGCAAGATAAAACTTCCCCAAAAAGAAACCTTGGAAGGAACACGATAAAAAAAATGACTCAATTTCTTTGCAGTCTAGATATTATATAATAATATATAACAATATTATATTATAAGAATAATCTAAGTTGTAGTCAATTAAAGAGACTATAGAACATTATATATAATAACAGAAAGTTAATAAAATAGAGAATATAATAACATAATTTTAATTAATAACAAAAACAGGAAATCTAATAAATAAAGTAGAAAATATAATAAATAAAAGAAAAGAAGTAATGTAATACAACAATAATTATAATCAATAAATAGATAATATAATATAAGTAATAAATAGAATAATATAGTAAACAAAGTAAATTAGAGGATATAATGAAATAATAATATAATACATATATTTAAAAATATAATAAAATAATTAATGTCATAATATAATAAATAAACCAAAGAATATAACAAATAAAAATAATTAATAAAATGGCATATTCATCAACACAAAGAAGCGACAAGGAATTATGTTCCTCTGATGACTTCTGAGTAATGGTAAGGACTGGAACTGGCCCTGAACACCAGCTGACCTAACATGACTTTGGAATGTGGGAAAAAAACTGGAGTACTTAGAAGAAACCCACGTAGATATATGGAGAACATACAAACACCACACAGGCGGAGTCTGGGCCAGGAATCAAACCAGGAAACTCTGGGACTCTGCTAACCACCGCACAAACAGGTCAGCATTTAAGGGGTATGCAACATTTCCATAAAATATAATACATGGTTAATAAGAAACCTTGTGAAACTTTAGTGGATTATCAAAATACAAAAGTACTGTGCAGAAGTATTTTTTAGCAATAATATAATGACCATATTAATACATGGTAGCATTCTGATACAGAGACAGATAAATAATTACATATTGTCAAGTATTGTTGTTAAAGCAATATCAATTCTAACGGTGGCCTAAGACTTTTGCACAGTACTGTACTTAACAGGGCTGTTCAAAGTTTTGACAAAACTAGTGCATCCTGGATCATGCTTAAACAAATAGTACAGAATCCACCGAGCTGTGGGAATTTCACCGAGACCATTAGAGACGGCACCACAAAAGAACGAGAGGTCATGTTGATTATTTGTGTAATATTTCTTAGTAACGTGATAACGACTAATTTCCTTAATTTGAAGGGTTATTTGTTTAAAGAATTTGCCCAGTCTAATACAGAGATGTTATAGGGATTAAGAATGGAGAGTAAACAGCGACTACATTAATCACAAATCAATTAAAAAACATAAACAATAAAGGCAAACGACAGATCTTTTAAATAAAGTCCACTTGTGCTGGACTGTGAGGAACATCTTACTGTTCCATCTTTATCTAAACATGTGCTGCCTATTCTGGAGCTAGCACGTAAGAGACTTTACGTGTTCAACGTGTGGTGTTTGTTCGGACATCGGTTCTAACGAGGGTGTGTGTTGAGTTCCTGCTACCTTTCTATCAGCTCGAACTAGTCATGCTGTTCTGTTCGAACTGGTCGCACTGGATATTTTTCTTTCTCTGACCATTCTTTCTAAACCCCAGAGATGGCGCTAGCACCAGCAACCAATACAGTTAGATTGAGCATCTCATCTCATTCACTCGTTACATTCCCAAAAGCATTGAGTTGGGATTATGCTGGATGGCCTTCCTGACACCCAAATACACCCCCAACGAGTAGTTCTTCCCCCCAACAATAAATGTTACATATAATCGTAGACATCGTTTGAGAAAAGAATTCGTATTACTCTCCACAAATTCCTAGCGAAGCATCTGCCAAATGTTTTACACGCTTTGTCAAGTACAAGCTGTGCAGGAAACGAATACAGTAGTTTTAAATAAAAACAATAAAATAAAAAATAAACAAATAAATAACGAACCAGTCTAACAGTGAAATCCTGAAATCTAAGCCCACTAGCGGATCATGGAAGGCAGAAGGGTCGCTTAATCGTTCGCTTCATTTCCCTCCCCAGTATTTTATAATGTACTCACTAAAATGTGCAGAACTGTGTAATATATAATAACAACACATTTAGTAAAATAACAAATATGTCATTCGAGCACTGGTGCCCAAACGTGTTACTGCATAATTTCCCAAGCACAGAATCCCGTGCAAGGCCTCTGGCTCGAGCATCTGGAGGGAAAAGGTAGAGCTTTCTCTAAAAAAGAAGGGGGTGTACTATTTTGACATGGGTTACTATTTTGTGCAACAGTGTGCGGTTTTGAACGCCGCTCCAGCGGACACACGTTTCCTTCACAACACAAGGGCGCGATTGTGTTCTCAGGGCGGGCAGGGTTGCCCAGGGGGTGGAAGCGGTCGTGAACGACTGAGGCTGGCGACCCTCTGGTAACCTGAGAGCGCTGGATCGAGCCACGGATCGACGCCTCCAGTCCTGAGCTACTCCAAAAAGCGACTAAGTGGAAAGTGGCAGCTGCTCTAATTCTAACAATGTGGAGTGAAATCTCAAGCTTGGAGTGAATTATAAAGCCTGTTTATAATAAACAATATTACATTGTTTTATGGATGATGCAGTGTACAGTGACGGACATCTGTCTGTATACAACGCATTACGTTGCAGCCTTGTTTTAAATGACAAATTCTTACACACAATTCCATAAGGACCAATTGAAAGCAGAACCTTTTTGCAATTGCATTGCCTTAAGTATTCAGACGCTTTTTCCAGTACTTAGTTGAAGCCCTTTTAGCAGTGATTGCAGCCTCCAGTATTGTTGGGCATCATGCTACAAGGTTTTCACATCTAAATTTAGGGGTTTTCTTCCATTCTTCTCTGCAGAACCTCTATGCACAACCTGAAATTTTACAATAATAAAAAAAAATGTGTTTTAAAAAAACAAACAAGAACTTTAGATATTTATAATATGAAACATCAGATTTAAATACATTTTAAACTATTTAAACAATTGAACAAGAACGTAAATTGTGCATTTATATTCATTTCAATTATTTATTTATCTTCCATTTATTTATTTAAAAATGTATATAATTAAATTATTTAAAATGTGTGATATTTAACTTATTGAGAAAGGTGTAATACTGAAATTTAGAATTTAAAAATGTGTAATATTACATTACAATAATTTTTTTTTAATTTCTTATTTACAAATTGATGTTTAAATGATTTAGAAATTTGTGAAAATTCATAAATTGTAAACGTGTAATATTTAAATTAGGTAGAAATATGTGATATTTAAATTTTATATTACATTACATTACATTATATTATATGTAAAATATATTAATATTTACTATAGTTTTTCAGAAAGGTGTGAAACTATTTAAAACACAATTTAATTTAATTCAGAAATATGACAACACTATAATTTAGATAGCCACAAAAAACCCAAAACATTCAGAAAGTAATCTCAAAAACCATTTTAATGATTTAGACTCAAGCAAAATATTGAAATATTTTTAACAAATATTTTTCAGTATTGAAAACCATGTACAATCACCTCCAAAAGTATTGGCAGCCCTCAGGAAAAGAAGCTGAAATAAACAACGTATGCTGGTGAGAATGTGAGGAATAAACAAAATATTATTTCGATTTTATCCTAGGTGTGTGTAGCTTCCTCTCCCTGGAATAACTGCAGGATACTTTCTACCCTACTTTATAAGTTTGGACATCTCGAGGGACTCCGGGCCTCTCATTTCGTTTGTGGGTACCACAGATCTTCATTTGGGTTCAAATCTGCACACAGAGGTCCAGCAGTCCCTACAAAGATTTCATTCGTTTCATTTTGGAGCCCTGGTATTAAGTAGCTTTACTGAATCTGGTCATAAAGAACGTGATTAAAAGCAGGTTTTTAAGATTCAGCTTTGCCATTCTGCCATCTCCTCTTTGCCTCATATACTTCTTTTTCCTAATTATTGTGCATAGATACTTTGGCATCCATTTTCTTCTCCATCCAGGTTCACAACCTCCGGTCTCAACTGAGCTGACATCTTTTACTTTACCCTTTTACTTTACTTTACATGACAAAGGGACCTTTAGGTTTGCAAACTCATGTTTATACCCCAGAGAAAAAAAAACAAAAATGGGATCCCAGAAGCAAGCAGCATTATGGATTTTTGTTTCCCCAGAGGTGGCAAACATTTTAGCCATTAAAAAGGAATGTTTTTTTATTAGATAAACAGCCAGCAATTTCTCTATCATAATATCCATTGTTAATTTATTACCATCGATACAATAATTCTGTAGTCGGTTGCATAAGGGACGATTTCAGGAAACATTACACTCAAGGAAAAAAAGCTTTTACCAACCGGTGTAATCTAGGAGTATATGATTTTACAGAATAGTTTAGTTGAATGTTGAGTCTCAAAATGAAAAGAACTTGACCTCTGCAAGGAGCAAATGCATTTTAATGAACCGTTACGAGGTCAGCAAAGTTTTGAGACCTTACAAAAAACACGAGGTGCTCAAACTATCATGAATTCTGCTCACTTTCCCCTGCTATGCTTTTGAAAACGTACCCATGAACACAGAAATATGATGCACTCAAGTTTGTTAGGTTTTACTTGCAATTCGACTGCCTAACGTTTCTGCAGAAAGCTGCATCCGCACAGCACAACCGCCCCACTACGACTGCTGCCCTGGGACTGAAAGTGAATCTGTGCCTGCAACTTTATTTTAATCCATAATTTTACCCCACTGTAAACAGATTTAAATTGCAAAACTAGAATTTAAATTAACGGCTATGAAAGTACTCATTATTTCCACCCTGGTTACAATAAAGACAAAGTGTATAAAAACCAGATAAAAACCATGAAAACAAAAAGTAATCTTAAATAATAAAATCCCTCCACATCGATTTGACACTTCAGAAGAAAAGAACAAGGAATGTAAAAGGCGGTGTTTGGTCTCCCCGTAGATGGGAGATCCTCAGGAAGGAGGACGGAGTGCTTAAAAAGAAAGACAGGGGTACCACACACACACACACACACACACGCACGCACGCACACGTCTTAGGTATGTAGATGCGATGCGGGCTCAGGCATTCGGGTTGCTCCTCATGAGCTTAATATCTGCATCCACCATCTCCTTCACCAGCTCCTGTTCAACACACACACACACACAGAGTTTATAAATGCTCTATAATGAGTTTCTTCGCATTTTAACCAAGCTTTTTCTGGTCAGGATCACGGCACAGACTGCCCCATGTGCCCAAAATGGGATGCCAGTCTGTCCCAGAAATGTCCCACAAGGCTGGTAAGCATCATCAGGACCATGTTCCATCTAAGCAGTATGTTTGGTCAAAAGGGATATAGAAATAGATCTGACTTAATGTATTAATTATTCTTCTCTTTACAGCTACTGTTTTTATTCCTTGCTTTCTATTATTTATGAAACATGTCTTTTAGTTTCAATACAAAATGCAACTGATAACACTATATTAGAAGTCGATTTTTCTACTGTACTGACAGCATGTTTTAATAAATCGACAAATCCTTGTTTTATAAGGGCATACTGAAAATATATATAATTATTTTTCTCTCTTTTTAGTAGAATACAACCAGATAACCAATACTGGCAATGTGTGAGTATTAAACAAACACAAAAACACCCAGAAAAAGCAGCTTCCATAAGCTACAGTGGTAAACATTGTGTGAGCTCCCCATTTTGAGCCTTCCAAGGTATAAAGAAGTTTGATCAGGAACATGCTTTTTGGAAGTGTAGCAGCCAAGAAACCAACTAAAGCTCACAAAGAAATGGAATGGAATGAAGATCAGTGGAAACTAGGATTATGGAGCAAGCGGTATGTTATATATGGTCTTTCTAACCTTGCTATAATAAGAAGAAATCTAATATTTGGCCTAAGACTTTTGCACAGTCCTGTATATGACAAGACAACATTTTTTCTGGTTGCTAAAACAATGCTATATCTGATGTAGTGGTGGCTTAAGATTTTTGCACAGTACTAAATAGTGCGTACGTCTTACGCAGATTGCACATTGCAACAAAAGTCCTTTATAGGACTTAAATCCTGTAGGTTACGCTGCGTTTACTGTAGGGATAAAAGGCTTCAAATGCCGGATAATAAAAAGTTTGTGAACCCTTCGAAATGACTTGAAATTCTGGTTTAAGTCCCTATAAAAAAATTAAGTCCAACCTACAAAGGTAAACTTTAATAGTAAAGTCTGAAAATAATAAGCAATGTTTTGTATTTAACAATTATTTTTGTGGGAATCACTTCTCAGTCGGTTTTCTGCAGCGTTTGATCTGATGCATACAATTTTGGAAGGCATTGGAGAGGTCTTTAAGCAATTTGAATTTGATTAATAATTCTTCATAAAAACTTGATGTCAGGTCATTCAGACAAAAAAACAGCCTTTGTAAAACACTAATCCTTGTAGTTCGTTAGGATATTTGGGGAACTGGTGTGTGTTTATACCTCAAATGTCACTTGTGGCTTCCAGCCGAGGATCTTCAGAGCTTTACTGCTGTCACCCTGCAGGTAGTCCTAGAGAGGGAGAGAGAGAGGACGGGACATGAGCATTTCCGCTTATTAGCAGTAACACACGCATTCTCACACACACAGGTGCCTGGCCACTCTTGAGAAAGGTATCTTTTTAACCTGCATCTCCCACCCTGACCCCCCCCCCCTGCGTAACTCTGCGCTCCATGGCTGAATATGATGGATTATCGGACTTGAGTGGTGTCACCACTCTCTTCTCGGCTGAGCTCTTACCGTCTCCAGGAGACAGAGTGAGAAATGTTTTTTTAAAAGAGATTCTCTGAGTGCTAGCTTAAAGAGCTCGCATCTTTATGGCTGATCTAATTACAGTGAAATAACAAGGAACCAGAACACACACTCACAGACGCATTTATCTCAAATCAAGCATCGTTAGTCCAGCATCAAACGGCTACAACAGTCTAATTAGCAGTCTGGTTTAAAGTACACACACTTTAATTATATTAGTAAACCTAAATCCCAGACCTAAAAGTATTTATTTGCAGTATTTATTTAGTGCTGTTGACCTGTGTGCCTGTGTGACTACAGGGCCTTATTTTGCGCCATTGGGAAGTTGCGTATGGAATACACAAAAAAAAACATTTAAAAAGTTTTAAAAGTACATTGGCTTTTATTTAATTGGAGACAGTGTATTTCGTAATAAACATCTCAGGGCAGCAAAGGAAGTGAAATGAGATAATGATATCAGGTGATTAACATCATGATTTGGTACAAAAGCAGCATCCAGAAAAATGCTTAAGGAATAAAGATGATTAGAGGATCTTCAGTTTATCACCAAATGTGTGAGAAAATAATTAAAATGTTTAAAAACAACGTTCCTGTAACAAGAATTAAACAATAATTCCATATTTTTCCTGTACAGAGCATAATATCATTTTTAGAATGATCACGATTTAGAATCTGGAGAAATTTCAGTGTATAAATGGTAAGGGTACAAACCTAAACTGAACAGAGGTGATCTTTCCCCGCACTGCATCAGGAACCGTTATTGATCAATAGTTGATAGAAGCATGTGGGTAAGGGATTACTTTATCATACCTTTATCAAGCTCTACAATACAGAGTTACATTCACAAATACCACTTAAAACTTTACTCTACAAAAAAGAAGCCTC
>JAUZSU010154398.1:1695-14312 GCA_034780255.1 Parotocinclus maculicauda
TGCTCCAGAGACTGTTTAATGTTACAGGTCAATAAAACCAGTTTTGTACTCTCAAAACTCTTTTCCACAGTGCCACTCTGAATATCTTATCCCTTATACACATAAATGCTCAGTTCTTATTATATCAGGCTATAAAAGAGCTTTTAAGAACATAATTCTGTTGTCTGGGTTCACCCAGAGGAGGATGCCTTCCCCATTTGAAAGTAATTTCTTCATTGTGCATTTAAGTAGATTTTCCTTTCCATAAACTCTGGCTGGCTCATTTGGCATCTCGATTTGCTGTTTTCAGACTTATCTATAAAGCACTATAGATAACAACTAAATAAAACATACTTTTCAACTTTAGCGGTCTTAAATAGTTACATGAATAATGCATGAGTGTAGGATATGATGCTCTCAGCAGATAGAGTTGGTACAAATGTAGATTCAGTGACCTGGGTTTGATACTTGGCACAGGTAACTGTTTATATGAAGCTGGTGTGTTTGCATGTTTGTTTTTTTTTGCCAGGGCTTTTGTGCTACTGTGGGCAAGTAAATACAAATACATAAATATCCTGAACACATTCAGAATTAAATGTAGCATAGGAAAATTAAGTGTTTCCATTGTTTGGTCAAATATCTGAACTGTAAAAATCACCTTTATCTTTGCCATCCAGATTCACATGGAATTTCCCGTGCTGGGGGAAGCTTACCTGTTGGTTGATTGCAATGTTCACATCATTACTTTCATGAGCCAAGGCTTAAAAAGGGTTATCTGTCAAAAAGAGTTAAGACTGTTATCATGACCACCTTAGATCAAACCGTAAAGATATATTCATCTAGACTGTTCTCTGTTTTGGCTCCTAAGTAATGGAATGAACTCTCCCTTAATGTTCGAACAGCTAAGTCTCTGGCTATCTTCAAACGCCGTTTGAAGACCCATTTATTCCGCGCTTACCTCAACTAACCCCCCCACCCTTGTCTTTCTCTCCTTTACAGTTTCAGAAGTGTATTTTTGTTTAGATTCCTAAATATTAGGAATAGCTTATGTTACTGATGTCTTAAAGCACTTTTGTAAGTCGCTCTGGATAAATACTGCGTCTGTTAAACACTGTAAATGTAAATAGAATCCTGAGCAAAAGGTTCCATTAGATAAGATTGGCAATGGTATAATGACCATACATAATTATTTTCTCTTATAGTCTCTTTATTAGAATAAACAATCAGAACATACAAACCATTTGTTTGCAGTATTAAAAACTGAAAGAAATCTGGAAAACAGCTTCTATATGCAAGTATTTAGTTTGACCTTCCAGTATACTTGAGTAAAAGCAGCATCTTAGGTTCATATGATGCCAAGTTGACCCTTCTACAGGCCGAAAAAGCTTGATCATGGAGCATGGTCTTTTTGGAAGGGTAGCAGTCAAGAAACAAAGGAAAGAGGTAAAGTGTGAAAAGTCTAAGATACTAGAATGAAGATCAGTGGAAAAGAACATTATGGAGTGACGAATTTTGGGTCCAATCGTTGACAATATGCAGCATATAGTCACTATTCCACTGGTAAATAAACAAATCTACTGGTGCAGGAGATTATGACTAACTGTCTAAAACAGGTTTGGCTCAGATTTTCTGCTGGACCATAAATTTGTTGTCAAAATGTGAAACCTGCAGTTTATGCTCTACTCTTTTTGCCTTGAATGCTAAGTAAATAAATTAGACCTGTTTTCCTTACATTTAATGTTTTCCATCAAGTATATATATTATTAACTAGATAATACTAAGTAGAATCATTGATTTGTTGCGTTTATATTATGTTTACAGGAGAAACCATCAGAAAACACAATGATCTGGGTGTGAGCTTCAGATATGGACGCTATCTCAACAGGCCACTGTCGTTTTAGTTTCAACACTGGATAAAGAGACTTTGAGTAAACTGCTGCCACTGAGGGCATTCTGTTGTCTCACAGTGGGTTCGTTCACGCTCTGAGACGTGATGGAGAGTCATGCTCGAGTTCATTTGAGCTGAAGATTGCGGCATGATGTATTCAGAGAGAACTCTGTATCACTTTGATCACTGTGGTAGCTAATGAAGCTTGCACTATTGCTGTGAGTCTGCATCAAGCGCACACACTCATACAGTCATTTTGAATTTCCAAAATGTGTGTGTGTGTGTATGTTCATACACCATAAACGTTTAAGTACAGGGATAAGCCTGGGTTTTGTTTCAAACAAATGCAATTGCAAAATCACGGTTTTTCAAGCACATCTGAATGCTGTGGAAGTCATGTCGATGCCTTACAAGTATTTATTTATTTCATTTCCCTAGTATTATATTCAATTGAATATAAACATCTGGCAAAACTTTGTATAACTATTTTACTGATAATCCACCATGAAAGCATTTGTAGCAGGTTATATAGCACAACTAATGTCCTGTAATGTCTGGTATAAGCTTGTGTAACTGTAAGTCCATGTAGCAGAAGTTAATGGGTTATAAATAATGCTCATCTTAAATTACACACATCAGTTGCTTTTAAAATACAGTGCAGGGCAAATGTCTTAGGTCACCTTACGACTACTAGATTTGTTGTTTTAGCAATAGTATAATAATAAAATATAATTGTTTCTTATTCTGTGTATTGGAATACAAGCAAAAATACAGGAAATTTACACGCAGTATTAAAAAACTGAACGTTTCTACAGTATAGTATGTTATATAAGGTCAATTTACCATTACTAAAACAATAAATCTAATGGTGGCCTACAACTTTTGCATATTACTGTGTAAAATATACATAACTGCCATAAATACCAAGCCTCAGGTTTATGGGAAACTTTAAAGGAGACTAAGGAGAATCTTGTGGTTGAACATTGACTTCATTAAATATATAGTACTTTTAGAGGTGGGCTGTATTACTTCATTTCCCAGAATGCCCTTGATTCCCTGACTGACTAGACTGAGAGGTGCTGGCTTCAGGTTGTTAATATATCTATCCATTATCTTCCACATAATCTAAATGGCATCACGGGCCAGCCGGTGCCCACTCGGCAACTCTGGTCGCAAGGGTAGGAGCAACCCAAGACGGGGCGCCAATCCATCGTAGGGAACACACACAGTCACACACTAAGGGCCACTTTAGAGACACCAATTAACCCAACATGCATGTCTTTGGACTGTGGGAGGAAACCGGAGTACCCAGAGTAAACCCATGCAGACAGGGAGGACATACAGCCTCCAAATAGAAAGGACCCAGGCCGCTCCACCCTGGCGTTGACACTACACTATGTAACCCACTTTTAATATACTGCTCATAAAAATTAGGAGATATTTTAAAATAAAAAATCCTAGAGCAGTCTGGGAAATGTAGTAATACAGTCCACCTCTAAAGTCCAGTATACTTAGGTTAAGGGTTTAGATCAATGTTTTTTTCCCTGAAAGTTACTTAAAAGGTAAAATAATGAGATTTCTCAAATACATGCCTTATACTGCATATTACCATCATAGAAATAGCCAAATAAGATGGTTCCTCTAAGTTAAAGAAGCTTGAATGAATGATCTTTCTTTAGAATGCACAATATGTTGTTGCTGACTGAAACACTTGGCGAAACGTGTTAGCAATTCGCTAATACTAACTATGCTAAACAATAATTCACTGTTTTGTATTTTTAACAGTTGTGGCTGCTATAAAATAAATAAATGAGAACATAACGACACAAATTGAAACTTAAACACTTAAATGCTACTCAGTCGAGTGCAGTCAGTGGTCGTTTATTAGCACTTAGCTTGCTAAGTATGTCAACATTAACACAGAATCATACACTGGTGCTTAAAGGTTTGCCTAAATGATCAGATTTACACGTAAACATACATTTCTTCAACTGTAGGTAGTGTATAATAGTTATGATTTATATGGTGTTAACGTGTTTTTTATAACCCAGAAAGAAATATGCACTGAATGGTAAAAAGGAAATGTATTTTAAAAGTATGCACTCTGTTCTATGTGATGACTCTGAACATAATGTCCGATCTCAGGACGGTAAAACAGTCAGGTAGTGGTAACTTGATAACAGAGGATATCACGGTCTGATCACAACCAGTGACTTGATCACCGAGGACAGTGATTGATCCTAAAAGTTTGAACCAGTCAAACTGTCCTTTTATTGTGTTCAAATAAGTAAACAAGCATTTTGCAATAAATCGTTTCTATATCATTTGAGCTACTGTATTGTGTTCGTGCACACGGGAAAGCATGGTGCATACCTGCGTGTAGAATCAATCATAGTGTAGAGGCCCGTTGTACATTTACATTTTCAGCATTTAGCAGATGCTCTTATCCAGAGCGACTTACAACTTTTACAGTCTTACAATCCTAGCAATGGTGGGTCAGGGACCCAACTGTGGCAGCTTGGTAGAGGTGGAATTTGAACCCTGGACCTTCTGGTCTATAGTCCAGTGTCCAACCCACTAGGCCACTACAGTCCCAGTTTGCAGCTGTAAAAGTGCAATGGATTAGAGACCAAGTGGATGTGTTTAAATGCATTTAATAATTCGGTAACTGTAAATGTTTTCAGCAGTAATTCTATCAACAAATAGCAACTTCTGGATTTAAATAACTGAAGCAATAAATCAGTAGCCAATAAATGACTCACAGAAATACTTTAACACTAAACAATCAAATTCTTCATTTCCTTGAGCACATACTGCTTTTCAGGGTCTCCAAAAATTCTGTGGTTGCCAGATCTAACAAGAAAGATGCTCACAGTTCATTAACAGTAAATAATAATAACAATATTAGAAACCAATATTCAATAACAGTTGTAACTAAAACCAAAGCTATACAGTATACTGCCTCTTACACTTAGTATGTTCTGCATACTACCCCCTGTATATAGTATGTCAGTCTTATTTTATTTTTACTTCACTAGACTCTTCTGGGGAGGACATGCCCCAAGACAACCACTATAATCACATTTAAAATGAGACTTGGAAGCATTCTTCTCTGTAGTGTTCTCTTCTGCCATGCTCTTTTGGTAAAGCAGGCTCAGCCGGTGAGGCTGCGCTGTACGGTGGGATGCACTACACCTGGCAAAATAGCCAGAATAAGATAGAACTAGATAAGATGAAAGTAGCTCCCCCCACAGACTGGAAAAAGGAACACCATTTGGGTATTTTTTGGGAACCACATATTTTTATTCTCGTTACATATTGCATACCACATACTCATTTTAGGCAGATTTAGTATGTGAGTAGTATGTAGTGTGCTATTTCTGCTAAATTCTGTAAATTCTATTTCAAATACAAGTCTTTAGAATAAGCAGACCTGGCAACCGTGTCAGGTATGCTTGCCTGCAGATTTAGAAAATCTATTGAAATCAGGTAACTGGTATACATGCTATGATATGAGTTCAAAAATTCGGCTCTTTCATCACACATTTTTATCTGACTCTTAGATTGGAGTATGGTCTTTACATATAAATTTGAATAATGAGGTGTGTCTGCAGACACTGGGTCATTCTAGCTAGCATGGGCGTGGTAGTGGGGGGAAAAGTGGACCTGACTACCCAGGGCCTGAACAGGGAGAGGGGCCCATTCCTCTTGTACTGGCATGAATAGGGGCCCACTGACATTAAGAGTGTACAGGGCCCAGAATTTGCTGCTACGCCCCTGCTAGCTAGTGTGGGAAGTTCATTAAACCAACGAGAAGCCAGGTCACTGAATTAGTGGTGAGTGATATGGGCTAAAATTCATATCACGATATTTTCCACTACCAAAAAAAGCAAAATAGACATCATTATTTAACTTCTAAATACCATTTATAAGTAGTAATAATAAACATTAACTTATAACGTCAAAACATAGTGAGTAATTTCCTTACCAGATCACTCTGAATGCTCTAGAATGTCATGAGCAATAGAACATGAATAGAGAATAACAAGCAAAACATTGCAGTAATAAAACCTGGAAAAGATAAAAGGCTTTATTAGAATGTGTAGCATCTCTGTCCAGAAAAAGATGTCTGCTTCTTATGCTGTACAGAAGAAATCTGCAACATGTGATGGTGAATGTGATGCGGCTAGACAAACAGTGTTGTCTGAAACCAAACCTTCTATGTTAATTGAGAGCTCCAGTATCAGGGAGTTCTTTGCTGGGTGGTACATCAGTCCGGTCTGGCCCAGACTGAGCTTCACATTGAGTTTTGCCACCCAGGATGAAATGGCCAACATCATAAAGGCAGTCAGATACTGGTTTAGAAACTTGGGAGGTGGACGGATATTACTGAGGTTCTCGCCTCATCATTAGCTGTACCTTGAGCTAATTATGCATGGTTTGAAAGCAGGCCACAAAATAAATTATTTTGCTGATTGATGTTGGATGCCCGTATTTATCCAGGTCTTATTTTAAAGAAATCTCCTGACAATGAACCCTGTGGGCTTCCCTGTTCAAAAATCAGAGCAGTATTTTGCAAATTGGCAGGACTAAATTTGGATCACATCAATTAGTCGGAGACTTTATTAGAAAGTCGGATCACATGTGTACTCTGTAAGTATACGATTAGAAAACACAGATGCTATTTCTCCACTGTGTTTGTTTGGATATGTTGGTTGGTTGACGCAATAATCAACTCCATAACTGAGTGCATAGAGTCCAATAAAAGTGTGTATCATCTGTTAGATTAATAATCCAGGGAAGATTATAGACTATCAAAGAGACAAACATGTATATGACAAACATTTTATTGAAAAACATTTATTATGGCTTAATTCCTGAACAGTATTTGCAACAAAAATGAACAATTACAAAAGGTTATAAAACATGGCTTTGTAATTTATTATTACTATTCTTTATCTTCATTTTAAAGTGAAAACCTGGTTTTGTTCCCCTTGCTTGCTAAGAAGCTATAGCACACAAGTGCAGAGACCTGGGTTCCAACGAGGTCAGAGTGTCACATGCAGGCACATCTGAATGTTTCATAGGGATGGAAGGCAGATCAATGGATCCCAATCTCTTCTGGGTTGGACTGGCATCTGCTCCTGGTTCAGGACTGCACCATGGTTTCTATGAGATGGGCTATGTATCCCTGAGACAATGACTAGGAAAAACAGGGGTTCAATTAAAAAAAAAAATTTTTTTTTTTTATTATCATTTTTTTTTATTTATGTTTTATATTTTTTTTATTGTTGTTGTTTAAATTTTTGTAACTGATTGCATTAGAACGCAGCACTTAAAGCATTTAATTAAACGCAAATAATCTTCTGTTCTGTTATTTCATTGCCACCTTGCGGCGGTAGCTTGAAATTACACCACAGTAAATCCCTAGTTTAACCAAACTTAACATTTACTCACATACTCATTCAGGCACTTTCTTATCTCCTTGATCCTGGACAGTGTCGCATGAGAGCAGGTAATAAAAACCAGCGGCATGTAGCGCAAAGCATCGTGGAGCACATGCACTTACAAACTAAGGGCACTTTTTAAAGACACCGATTAACCTAACAAACATGTCTGTGGGAGGAAACCAGAGTAAACCCATGTGGACAACATGAGGACTTTGCACAAAAAGGACCCAGACCTCTTCTATGCTGGGGATTAAACCCAGGACCTTCTTGCTGTGACGTGACGGGACAGTGCTACCCACCGAGCCACGTGCCGCTACGGTAAAATGTACTATTTAGTACAAAAAAAATTAGACAACTGAAAAACATTGCATTAAAACAAAAACAAGTGTATCAAGTGTCAAAAAGGATCAAATAATAAATACACCACAGTCTGAATGATGAAAGAACAGTTCAACAGAAGAAACTGCTCAATTGCAGCAATAAGATTCACTTACATTTGATATTTGTAAATACACACACATGCACACAACATCTAAACACCACAATGTGATTCCTCAGCAGCCTTAGCAGCATATTTGGTCTGAATGCAGCAACTCTGCAGGAGCTCAGAGGTTTAAAGTCATGTTCAAACAGTCCATGCAAGTGCACGTAGAGGATCAGAGTTATCCATTACTGGTTAAGCATTTGAAGTGATTCTTAAAGTAAAACAGGTTATACTGAATGTTGGCTGTTTTGCTGAATCGGAACTTGGAATAGGCTTTATCAGTTTCTGATTGCCCCCATGGTAACATCCCTTTGATCTTCGATGCATGGTTGATAATGACATCATCGCAGGATCCGACGTGGAGCAGGCCAAGACCGTCGACGAAAAATTCTAGCGTGGGAAAGGATCACAGTTATGATCATAAAAAAAAACCTTCTGTAAAAACCCCAGGGAATCAGGGTTACTTCCTTAAAACATTCACATAGGTTATAACATAATGTGTAGGGCGATCGAGGGGTAAGCGATATGGCCCTAAAAGAATATCACGATATTTTAGGGTACTTTTGCGATAACGATATATTTGGCGATTTATTTCAACAACACAATTGCAACAAAATAGATTTTAAACTTCAACATCACAGCATTTTTTACTTTCCTTGTACTCAGCTACGTGCTTCTGCTTAAGGTGGGTTAGATTTGTTGTTACAGACCTTTTGCTTGGCTTACGCATCACTGTAGTTTGTTGTAAATCTGATACTTTTGTACCAAAACCACCTCCACATTACCGAAGTCGCTCCCCTTTTTGGAACAATCTCCACCTCCACACAACCCACTTCCTTCCATATCTGTTAGTCTGCCTATGAGTCACGTAATTGCCCATTACATCATTACGTAAAGACGTTTGAATATCACGATACGGATGTTTTATATCGTCTAAAAAAATGATACCGATATTATCGCGAACAATACGATATGGCATGTGATCTTCATGTTTGGACCTCAGTAAGTTTATCTTCACTAATGGCAAACCTGCTGAGGTTTAGCTACCATTCCATCACAGGTCTGTGAAAATGAGGGATATGAAGGATTTAAAACGGTGCTTTCATGTAAGTTTTATGAACAAAAAAATGTTAAACTTAAACTCTGTCTGGGATGGGATGACAATCAGGTGGCAGTGGGCGTTATGTTATATTCAAAATACAATGCCTGATTGCCGATAAGACCTTAACTGAAATTTAAAGGCTATCCTATGGGAAATTATAAAACCTAAACCTTATATATTTATATGTTCCTTAAAGAATCTGATTAAAAACGTTTAGTTTGTTTCAGAAGGGTAACAGGGTGAAAAGGCTATGATATGCTAAAGCTCAAAAAGACATAACTAAAGATCAGTGGAAAGGAGAATTATGTAGTGACAAATCCAAGGAAAAAATTTAAAATTGTGTATCCAATTATCATCAATATGAAATATATCATCATTATACCACTGCTAAGACGACAAATCCATAGATGGCCTGAGCCTTCTGCATTGTACTCTAGATAAAGAACAAGTTAAACTCCACACAGACAGTACCTGGATCAAGTCTGGCTTCAGGCACAAACACTACTGGTAACACAAACCTCATTTCACCTGGTACCATATACCCATTATTTGTTATATATTATCTTCTCTGAGACGTCACAGCAATCCACAAGCAATTCTCATTCCGAAAACCAAGAAGAGGCAGACTTTTAAATTCCATATCAAACTGCTCACCCAAATGTGCGATCCGTGCCAGACGAGGGTCGAAGCCAACTTGCAGCAATTTGTCAGTACGGGCCATGAAGAAGTTAATGACAGCGTCGGTCACCACACAGTTAGGGAAGCCCTCGAGAACGTGATGGTAGCCCATCCTTGTGTGTAAACAGCCTCCTTCTTTTCCACCTTCTTCTGTCGAGATGGTATGTCGGTAGGTGGCCGTGTATCCCGTTACCTCCCTGACTGCTCCTCCCACCTGGGTGCATGCAATTATGAACATATAGTATGTTGTTTTTGGGCTCATGTACAACAGCAATTACAGAACACGCATTAATGTTCACACACACAAAAATTATTAAAAGTCCATTTTCCCTCCCTTTCCAAAAGGAAGACATGATCAAATTTGATATTCAAAACGTGATAATTATGTGCATGGACAAGACATTAAATAAGTGATAGTATAAATGGAACATATCTGATGTGAGCTGTAACATTTTACATTTTATGGGAAAGAGAAAATTAGGTTTTGGAATTCATTTCAAACTATGCAGGATTTTAAGTTGCTATGTTGTGGTTCATTTGGGCAGCAGAGTGAAGGAAATGCATTTCAGTGTGGACTTAACCATTTACATTTACATTTTATGGCATTTAGAAAACGCCCTTATCCAGGGCGACTTACAATTCAAGCAATGGTGGGTTATGGGCCTTTGCTTAAGAAGCCAACTGTGATAGCTTAGCAGATGTGGGATTTGAACCCAGGACCATCAGGTCCAGAGTTCAGTACCTTAACCGCTAGGCTACAACAGTAACCACTCAATCCACACCATTTCCAAGTTACTACTGATTGAATCTAAATCTGAATGACAGTGAGGGCATATAGTCAGTGCTAGAATTATTGGTTAGTTAATTAATAGAATCATTAGTTACTCTTCTTAATTAAAAAAAACCCTAAAAAAATCAGTATTGCGCTATTAAATATCCACATTACATATTGTGAAACATTACACTGACTGGACATTACTATAGTCCTATTATTGGTTAGATACTTTGCAGATCATGTTTTATTATGAACAATTATATAATAAAATCGCAATATGAACCCATATTGTAAATCATACAGTAATACCGGTGTTTGTATGTTTAAAATACTAAAAAAGATAACCAGAGCTGAACGCTACCGTATTACAGAATTTTGACTTTCAAAACTGCAATTCTCTTTTCTGTCAGCAGGTGTCGTAAAGGTGACCAGATAGGTGTTACATGACGATTATCTGTATAAAAATACCCAGTTGCTCTCTTGTTGGCTCTCCTCTAAAGCTCTTGTTTCAGTTTTTAGTTGGTTTTAGATAAGAACATTGCAATATCAAAAGGTTTGATTCGGTTTATGAATTAATTATGTATGAATTAGGACCAGTCTGGATCTTGTCCTTTGTACAGTGGCTTTTGTGGGCTGCCTAGGTCTGAGAACGTGATTCAACTCGATGCTCAGATTTTGCTCCCCTTCTTAAGCAACGTCCCAGCTACAGGCGGTAAAATTTGGCGGCATGTCCACTAGTAGCTAAGACGCTTGATTCAAATATCTTGTAATTAGTTACACTACTTATTTCTAAAAGAAGTAAGCTTGAGTCCCTGGCAAGCACCTGTTAACACAAATGGGTTTGGGTGTGTTTTTCTGGAAACTTTCCAAAATATTCTGCATTGCAGTTCAAGTGAAGCATTGTAGACTCAACGACCCCAAGATGATTCTGCAAATCTTCATCTGTTGCTCTCACTGGTGAAACAATATATTCCCTTCTTAAGAGCTACATAACAATTGCATTTTGTTTTAACCTTTTCATTATTTCCATTAAGATATTTTGACAGGTTTAAACTAAGCATCTGAGCTAAAATGCTGGAAGGATTGGCACTAAACACACCCAGGAATGTAATTAGACTTTCCCAACAGAAACCAAGACCTACCGGTGTGACATGTTCTGCATAAATGTGAAGTGAAACCACAGCGATTAAGGCATTCCACTCGCGGCTTGCAAATTTGGCAAGTCTATGCCAAATTGATTCATAGAATGTCTCACCAGGTCTAAGGTGGTACTCTCTAAAACCTCCACCATTTTCTCCAGCTTTGTGTTAGATGTGAAGATAAAGTCATCGTCGGCCCAGAGCACGTACTTGGTGGTCACCTGAGAAACGGCTAGGTTTCGCCCAGCAAACCAACCCTGCAACACAATACTGGTTTATTGTAAAAGATGAAAATGACTTCTGACCAGCATGGTAACATTCAGACTGAAATACATCTTCATCCTCGTTGGGCACACAATGATGGAATACTTGTGTATGAAATGTAAATGGCTCCAAATATTGTGGAGGCAATTTTGAATCAGAGTCTGTTGGAGCCACACCCATGGTTACCATGACAATGAATTGCAGTAGGTGTTTAATTTGCAAGTTCCGAATTTGCCTTTACACAAAAGTATGCATATGAACTACAGCTTAGTTTTTACTAAACTGGTTTCTCTGTACCTTCTCTGTGATTGCAGTTCACACCCTGTGTACTCACAGATGTTGTTTGAATGCATCCAGGGAACATCTCACAAACGATGGTGCACTTTGGAAACACCACTTAACCTAATGTTTCTTTGGAAAGTGGAATGTGGAAGCCCACACAGACACGGGGAGAACAGGCAAAGGCGGAGCCAGGGTCAGGATCGAACCAGGGATCGGGAAGTCAAAGCTGTGAGGTGGCAGTGCTAACCACTGCACCACCCCTGTTATAATTCGGGAAGCTAAAGCTATTAATGTTAATATAACCAGTCAGGGGCAGCACGGTGACTCGGTGGGTAGCACCGCTGCCTCACAGCAAGAAGGTCCCGGGTTCAATCCCAGGGTGGAGTGGCTTGGGTCCTTTCTGTTTGCATCTGCATGTCCTCCCCATGTCTGCATGGGTTTACTCTGGTTTCCTCCCACGGTCCAAAGACATGCGTTAGGTCGTTCGGTCACTCTAACTCGCCGTCGATTCCAGGTCGTAATGGCCTGCCCACCTAGCCAGCAGGGTGGCGTTAAATAATGGCTAAAACACCACTG
>JAUZSU010154409.1:0-14310 GCA_034780255.1 Parotocinclus maculicauda
GATTGGAAATAGTAACGCGTTAGATTACTCGTTACTTAAAAAAGTGGTAAAATAACAGTAACGCGTTACTAAGTAACGCGTTACCGCCATCACTGCTCATGACCAGCGACTTTGCGTCTTTGCGTCTTAGACCGCTGTATGACCCAAGCACAGTTAACCATATTTAAGTATTTAAAATTAAATAAAGTGTTAAAATAATGTGAAATGTGTAGTATTTAACAATTTGTGGGTTTTAAGAATTAAAGACTGCCATATATACTAGGGGTGCGAATCTCTGTGTCTGGTGATTAAATTCCGAATTTTGGGGTCACGATTCGATTCAGGTTTAGGAATTATTTTTCTATTCAAATGGTCTTTAAATTGTGTTTAAATTTGATTAACAAGATGAAAAGATAATGTAAACAAATTGAACATTTATTTAAAATAATACATACTGTTTCAAATCTTATTGCATCATTTTATATTTATACCAAAAAAAGGATTGCACATAAAATTCATAAAAACCTTTAGGTTTGCTGCAGTGTGACTTTCCCTCATTACTTATGTCTGCAAAACACACGGCTTCATCTGCCAATCATTTGTAATTCTGTGCTGTAAACGTGACAAACGACTCGTGGCTCTTAAAGTTCAGGAGTTACACCTAGGTATCAGGTATCAATCAGAGCTTCTCACACTTTTTTTCTTTGTTTTGGTATTGCTTTATTGTTAAAAAAAAGCTACGTGACGGTATAACGTACCTGTAGGGGGGAGAAAAAAAAAAAAGAAATTCAAAATTCTGAGTACGGTTTCTGCTAAATGTATATTTATGTATTATCGGATTCTTTTTCTATGTATTTTTTATTTCTCTTTTATGCTAGTCTTTGCCCTCACAGTTGGTTAAATCCTTGCAATGCAATAAAGTATAATTTGTAAAACAAAAAAAAAAAAGAAAAAGGCAGTTTTTGATTTGCATAACTCAGTGTTCCTCGGTTTTTGTCTTAGGGTATACCCTAAGCATGGAAAAGATTTTCTTTTATGTACATCTGATATATATCACAAATCAAAATATTGCCCAAGTGGTCATGAACAATGATTACGTAGATGGCTCATGTCAAAGTAACATCCACATGAATAGTCTAACTTAAGGATTCCTAGCAGAACATTACTCAGAGCCTTACACTCCTTCGGCTGCTTACCAGCATTAAGCATTAATTTTACTTGTATCATTGTAGCTCTTCTCTCAGTTCAGACCAGGCAGAATAGCCTTCATTGCCAAGGCAATGGGTACCCAACTCCCTGTCCCCTGTTCATCTAACCACTGTGAGTACTTACTTATCACTGTTGGTTGGGAGCACCCCACAAGCCTTGCTGTTTCAGAGCTGCTCTAACCCAGTCGTCTAACCAGTCAGTCACTTATGTCTATATAATTGCCCATTTTTCTCACGTCTAAGGACTAAGGAACCAGCTTTGCACTTACCCTGTAATATATAATTATATAATATATTACAATATATTAATCGGTATTCTATCTGTGAGCGGACATGTTTTGGCTAATTGGTATAGATTTAAAAAATGGTTGTTTTTTTTAATGCCCAATCAAATGTTGTTTGCCTCATACTCCTAAACATGTATATTGGAAATTACTTGCATATTGCAATAAGTATTTTGTTACTTATCTTTGATTAGATACATCATTTAAAAAATTCAGTACAGTTAAAATTAAGTATTTAATGCAAATCACCCTGATATATCTCCACCTACCTGGTCTGGGTCTGGAGCCTATCCTGGAATTAATTGGGCACAGGCTACACCCTGGCCAGGTCTGCAGTCCATCACAGTTATTGGATTGGTAATAACACACAGACCCCCACATCCACAGAATGCTTCACTGAATCTCGTGCGTTAATCCCTGCATTTAAGAGTTATGCATATGCTACTAAAACACAATGCAAGTCATATTCACTAAAACACAGCTTTTGCCCGATTTCTTCTCAAACACAGTATGCGCAATTTCTATTAAAACTAAAACAACGTATGCATGAAGTCTAATACTAATTATCTTTGTATAGCACACGCAGTAAATGTAATGAGAGGACAAAACAAGATTTGGCAAAAATTGCATGTGTAAACAGTGTGTCTGTATTTGTGCATATATATGTGTCTATGTACAAGAATGCATATAAAATAGCTGCACTACCCAATCCTTCAAACTGCGAGTCCAGCTTGAATACTGGAAGTACTGTTTCTAGCAGCTGGCTTTTACTTCCATGTACGTAGTAACTGATTAGCATATACATTAAATAAGTAATTGTTAATGGCAGGTTAATTTCTAAATACATGATGGCTGACTTGAGCAAAGCATTCATAAATGTTTTTTCCTTAAATAATTATTTAAAGCTTAAGCAGGAAATAATCCAAGGTGAATTATTCATTCTTCTTTCTATGCATGCTGGTTGGTTTTTAGCCTGACTCTGGTGAGACTAGTGGTGGCTATATCCAACAATAACAACATCTTCAATTCAAAAAATTCGAATTAAGTTGTTAATCTTGCAGTGTGACCGTAGCCATATTCATAGTTGTAAACCATTTTCTTTATGTCTATGCATTTGTGCAGACATCTCTGGGCAGTGAGCGGGATTATGAAAGTTTGGTGCTAATGCGCATGAGGCAAGCGGCAGAACGTCAGAGACTCATTGAGGAAATGCAGCGTGAAGACGATGACATGGAGACAGCAAAAACCTGAGCCCAACTTCTTTTTCTATGTTTCTTCTATTTCTCTTTTATGCTGGTCTTTGCCCTCACAGTTGGTTAAATCCTTGTAAACCAATAAAGTATACTTTGTAAAATTAAAAAAGAAAAGAAAAAGGTATTTTGATTTGCATAACTCAATGTGTTCCTCTGCTCTTGTCTAAGGGTGTGCCCTAAGCATGGAAAAGATTTTCTTGAAGTAAGCACGCGTTCTGTGAATGGCTTCAATCAGCCGGCACACAGCCCAATACTGCTGACCACATCTCTTATGATGAGTGTCTGGATGTAGATATTGTTCTTGTCCAGCGCTGAAGCCAGTTGAGCTATGGGAGGAAGTAAACACAAGGGCTTTTATGGGAACACTGCCACTCAAGATGATGAAAGGTGATGTGAGGCTCTGGCCTCTGCAATTACAATTACTGTGGTGGTTATGATGACTACCCTTCAGGCCTCGTGTACTAGAGGCTGTGGCTCAAACGAATATAGGCACGCATGGGTTTTCAAGTCCAAAAGCTGCTTCTCGGGTGCTGGCTTTGTGTTTCTACACTGTCCAGTACAGCAAATTCCTTGCTGTATTATGAGTATTAGATAAATGACAAGCATATTGAATCACATTAATCATAAGGACTCTTTATCTGCTTAATGAACACCAGAGTTTCTCCTTTCAGGTATCAGGATGATCCAGTCAGTTGTCATTACATTTGTTCTAAACCCCATCATACCTGCGGCATTTACAGCTCTGGATAAAACAAAAATGTGAGCTAAATGCTGGCCCTGATAAGTGGATAAAGAAACTCTGATGTTCATTAAAAGCTTAATGACATCATCATCTACTTTTGCAGATACGTCTTTGGACCAACAACCAGAGTAGCTCCTGCTTTCATAATTATTCTCTGACTTATCTGTTATTCACCTACAGTATAATGATCTTTGTGGCGAAAAAGTATATTGGGATCCTCAGTACTGACAATCGACTCACTGACATTCCATACCCACTAAGGCCAATTCAGGGTTATAGTGGTGCTGAAGCCTAACTGGCATAACAGGGAACAGGGAAGGTTCCAAGATGGGTAAACAAGAGACTTGCAAACAGAGTCATGCCGAGACAGTATTGAGACATCAATTTATTTAAAGCATGTGGAATGTGGGAATTAACTTAGCACCCTTCTCTGAGAATGTTCATTGAAATGGTTTAAAATTAGCTATCTTTCACGTCTCAACAGGTTTTTGAATGTCATGTTATAAGGACAGTAGGAATAGTTGTCGAGTTGTCTTTGTATACATTCAAAGAAAGTGCGAGTATGTGCCACCTAACTTCCTCAGTTAGTTCTGTGAAACAGAACACTGACTGGACTGGATATTGACCAGACAATACCATATTATAATGGTACAATATAATTTATAATTTACAATATAAATGGCATTTTCACAAGAAAACTGTGTGAAAATGATGCGGAAATACACCAAAGATGCTGATGAAAACACGTGCCATTTATGAGCTTTTGAAAAGTCTGATACTTTTGTTTGACAGGTGCAAAAAATGCACTGATAAGCTGCATTACGAACAACATGGAAGATCAGCCAGATGAAAGAGACTCAGTGAGTAAATGTGAACCAGTTTATACAGTTATAGCTAAGAGAGAATATACAGGATGTGGGGAGACAAAGAAATGAGTACTACTTACAATAGGACAGACACAAGTGCCATTTACAGCTTGTTACAAATTAATGAAGTCATGCAATGAAGTGAGCACCCACAACTGGTAAAGTAGTGGTCTTTCGAGTGAATGACAAAGTTCTGCTGCTCTTTACCTCTAACTCACACCACTGCTTTTATGATTCATCATGTTGATTGGCTTGTGTGACCAGCTGAGAAAATAAGGGAAAATGCACTGCAGTAGTGTAACTAAACAATTAACATGCTCATTTTTTATAATTATTAAGCAAAATACAGTGATCAGAGTTCAGTGTAGTACTGTACAGTTCCGTTTCTTCAGTTCAGTACAAAGCCATACGTCTGACAGTGTTGTACAGTGTGCTCTTTGAGTTTGTTATGCTACATTTTTATTTCTTGGCTGTTGAAATGAATGTATGTTGATCTGATGGACATTAAACTGTACATACCTGTGTTATATATAATACAAATAGTGTTGGCATTTACCCTGCTGCTGCCACTTTGTAGCTTAGTAAGAACACTAAATGTGGTCACATAAATATGTTTTAAATAAGTATTTTAAAATGACTATGAAGTGATTAAGAATAAGCATTTGATTTTGTTTAATTAAACAAGATAATCAGAAAAAGCAAATGAAAAGTCAAAGAAAGTTGTTTGATTATGCAAATGAGCTGCTTAATTATTGTAATTGAGTAGCAAGTGATATATTTATGGGGTGAACAGAAGCATGTTAACCTGTATGAGAGTGCCGCTGTTCAGTAGGGTGTATTGTCACCCAAGACAAAGCCAAAACACACTGTCAGTGATAAGTCATGGACCAGATCAGATTGTCTAGTTCTTGTGGGATCCACTGCCACTGTTGCTCCAGGGCAACTTCAATCATTGAACGGTTTGCCAGATGTCTTCCCAGTACATCCTAAGCACGTTTGTTGGAATTCAGGTCTGGAGAACGTGAAGATAAGTGTTTCTTCCTGCCTCCTAAAGCATGTTGTTGACCAGATGCGCACGGTGCACGGGGCCTTGTATTATCGTCCATGAAACGAAAGTTCTTTCCAATTAATCCAGCATAGGGTACCACTATACAGTCCAGGTCCTCATCTCTGTATCTCACAGCTATCAGCTATCAATTTATGATGACGCAGAGTTCGGTACAACCACCAGTGCTGATGCCAGCACAAACCATTATTTCACCACCAACGAAAGAGTCTCTTTCTCACATTTACAATTACTTTTATGTCATTTAGCAGACGCCCTTTTCCAAAGTGACTCACAATTAATACTGTCTTACAATTCAAGCAATTGTGGGTTAAGAGCCTTGCTCAGGGATCCAACTGTGGCAGAGGTGGGATTTGAACCCTGGCCATAGTCCAGTACCTTAACCACTAGGCCACCACAGCAGAAACGCAGATTCTCCCCTGTTCCCCGTTCACGCCAGATCTCAGGACATGATGATTGTCAGGCTGCAAACTGAACTGTGACTCATCAAAGAAGAGGACTGTTTCCCACTCATCATGGGTCCAATAACGGTGCTCATCAGCCTTCTACAGATTCTACAGGATACCATTGGTCGCCAAGCATGCAATCCAACACGATGGAGCCGATTAAGCCGACAGCAAGAAACTGTTCCCACAACTCTGTTGCATTGTTGCACCTGCTCCTTCTTGCCAATAAGGTCAAATAGCGGTCATCTCTTGCCGTCATGACAAATGGGTGACCCGGCCCAGTCTTCTTCATACTGTTCAAATCACACTTTGGGACGTTCCAAGTCCTGTTGCCACTGTTGTCTGTGTTTGACCAGCTTTAAGATGTCCCTATGGCTCCCCAAGCTTCACATTCATTCGAATTGTGTTGCAGATGCATTTTAGGGGCTGGGATATTGCAGGATATGCACTTTCAAGATCAGGAAACGTTCAGATACTCCAGCACTTTCAGCCTTTTATATAGTGCATTTTTTTGCTTTTGCATCTCATTTGCATTACATTTTTCTTTGACTTGTAATTTGCCTTTCTGATCTTGTTTAATAAAAAAGATCAAATCTTTTTTTTAATTGCTTCTTATTCATGTTAAAATATTTTTACATTTTTTGTAAATTCTCATTATATCTGCACCACAGCACTAGAAGTATTATTCTAATAAATCCTGATATACTAATAACGCTCTGATTGGCAGTGTAAGAAAAATAAACTGCATGAACAATATGATACAACAGAAATGGGTGGTTTTATATTGCACTATACAGTGTTGCTTGAAAGTTTGTGAACCTAGAGGTAGATAAGAAGCACCCAATTAAGAAATAAGACAAAAATACTTAATCATTTATTTGTTGAGAAAAAATATCCAATATTACATATCTTTGTGTGGAAAATATAAGAACCTTTTGCTTTCAGTATCTGGTGTGACCTCCTACTTCAACAACTGTTGAACCCAAACTGTTGACTGTTCTGTTAACTGTTGACTCCTGGCTGGAAGGAATTTTAGTCCGTTCCTCTGTACAGACCAGCATTGACTCTAGGATGTTTGGTGGGTTTCCACATACCGGTATTTATTCTACACTGCTCACAAATATTAGGGGATATTTCATTTTCATTCTGAATGGCTCGTTCTCTTGAGAATCAATTGACAAAAATATGATATTGATATTTTCCTTTAGCAATCGAAAGTTTTATTCAGAATTCATTATTGCACACATTTTTCTGGAAGCCGCCCTGGCCATGACGCAGCAAAACAGGCCCAAACCATTTTACTTCCAGCATATTTCACAAATGGGATAAGTTTTCTTATGTTGGAATGCAATTTTCCTAATTTAAGTTCTGAATTGGTCTTATCTGTCAAAACATTTTTCAGTAGCCTTCTGGCTTGTCCATGTGGTCTTTAGCAAATTGATCTTTAGCACAGACTTGTAGCGTCTTTCTGCTTGCAACTTTGCTATACACACCACTGTTGTTTACTGTCCTCCTGATAGTGAGTTTCTTTGTGACCTTGCAGACTTCTACATGCATTTTTGTTGGTTGACCATTTGTGAGGAGGTTGGTCTTGAATTTTCTCCATTTGTCAGTGTATGTGACTGTGAATTGGTCCAAAATACAAAATAGTTTTCTAACACTTTTCAGACCTACAAGCATTAAGAATTCTTTTTCTTAGTTCCTCAGAAATCTCTTGCTCATACCATGACACGCTTGCACTAAAGTGTGTTGATCAGACTTTGGTAGATCCCCATTCTTTAAATACATCAGCGTGCCCACCCACACCTGACTATTATTCCATTGAATAAATATATTAAATATTGATTAAATATTCACATCCTTTTGCCACTCACAGATATGTTATTTTTCTAAATAAATAAACTATTCTTCTCTTATAACACTTTTAAGACCTCTGAGTGTCTGTTGATGTTTTAGGTCATATTTCTACGTAAATACAAAAAAGATTTCACAAACTTTTAAGCACCACTGTATTATCATACTTTTGAAGTCAATGTGAAGAGAATTTTGTTACTTAATGTGTCAGTGTTACACACTGTAACATGTAACCTACATTAAAATTGGTGTTGTGCCAAGACTTTCACCCCCTTCTTTGTTAAGCAGTTTTATATAGGCTGTTATTATAGTTTAATTTTAGTTATTTTTTAACAGCAATGTTTATAATAGTCATTGTCTCACAACAGCAATACAAGGCAGTCTATACTCCAAATGAGCAAGCCAGGAGCTACAGTGGCAGGGAAATACTCACTGAGACTAAGATAAAGAAGAAAGCTTGAGAGCAACCAGGTTGAAGTGTTAGACTAAACAACAGAATAACTGAGTTTCCTGTTTCCATGAGAGTTATTTACAGCAGTAATTCTGTGTAACATATTGTATTCCTGACAGTTCTACTGTATTAGTTACTAAATTATTATCTGATGGGTCCGTGCAAAGGAAATGACAGCAAGTCAAAGATTTCCACCAGCATAGCACACAATACAGCTCAGCAATTCTAGTCCAATATTTTTGTGCTTCTGTAGTTTTACTCGCAAATTAAAAGAAGTCCCTTGCTGTAGGACTGAACATTTTTGTTTGGTCTAATGCAGTCCTGGCACGAAGCAGACCACAGATTCAAATTATATAATTGACTAATTTTAATTAACTGATTACTGGAGTTGTACATGTGCCTTTAATTAAAGCTGTCTTTTCCAGCCCTCACCTTTATCCAAGCAAAATCATGCAAACACAACATAATTATAATATCTGTATCCAAGGTTTTGTGGTCAGTTTTTTGCTGTCAGGCTGTCATTCATCTGGAAGTCACCGCCTTGTCCAAAATCACAGCTGTCTTGTTACACAACACACACATATCCGGGCTAGTACTTTATTTGTGTCGGTCAACACAACGTTCCAGTCACATGGATTTGTTTACTTGTTTGGCTCGGTCGCATGCCTGGAAAGAGGCTTTCAAATTACAACACAGGAAACCCAATTACACCCAGCCTATCCTGCGTACACACACACTTATGCACACACCATTCTTGACTGATGAGCCTTAGAGTCTTGGAGTCTTGAAGTCTTGAAGACTCCCAAGACTGTCTGCTACTACCTGCATGTGTCTACCTCCACAGTCATCACCTCAATTAATTCTGCACTCTCCTGCCTCTGATTTCTCACTTTTCCTTACTCCTCAGATCTGTCTGCCAAGCCATCAGCCTGAAAGACGGTGGGATCTTTCAGGCATTGCCCTCAGGGAAAAATTACTAGCCGTTTTGATGTTAGAGGACCAAACTGCAGGCCAAGTCACGGTAGAGGTACACATTTGGAGCTAACTGGGGAGAGTTCTGGATAAAAAACTTGGCAGAGCAACAACTGGAAATGAGTTTCTAATTGAACCACACACTGTGTCCTAGCCCTGTGGTTTGTACATTGTGGGGCAAAATTAATTTGTATTTACATGACTAAGATAATGAAGGCCTTGGCAAATGTGACAGTATGCATTAGAGCAGTATCTGCTAATGAGTATAGATCTTTTGACTTCCAAGACTGGAAAAAGGAAATTCCAACACAAACATTTGGGTGAACAAATTCTTCCATTAGTTTCTCCTGGCTTGTAGGGTGAGAATACTTAAAGCTGATTGCTCCTAATAAGGCAATTAGCAGCAGTCTCAGTTCCCCCTCTATTAGGCCAATTTTATTTATTTTATGTATATTTTACAATAAAAGCTCAGGTGGGAACTGGTGACCCATGGTGTACTACAAATACCTATTGTTTTATCGGGTGAAACTTCTCAAATATCAAATATTTCTTTATGTAGTCAATCACATTGGCAGAATTTTATTTCAATACATAAACTGTTAAAAGTTATTTTAAATATTATTCCAATAATTTAACAATCATTCATTCAAATTTTATTTAGATAGTTTCCGTTTGTAGGGCTAAAGTTGGAAAAAAAACAGGACCTAATCATAAACAGGGCCTAATAATGTTTCTAATAGGGTTAGACTGTAACATCAAAATAATGTTACTGCTATACTATAAAAGGAATTATTGAATTATTGTGTATGATGCCACTCTCAAAACATTTAACCATGTAAGTCAGTGGGGAAACACTTTTTACCAACATTACTCAATACTTCCTAGAGTTAATACTATTATAGATAATAATAATAATAATAATAATAATAAGAAGAAGAAGAAGAAGAAGAAGAAGAAGAAGAAGAAGAAAAGCATTTGTCTGTGTCATGGTCCTTCCCAGATAGCTGAGAGGCAAAAGAAGTCGACGTCGCTTCTGAACATGGTTACCATGAGGCTTTTTTTTTTGCACAGTAACGCTGCATTTGTAAATGTTACTCAATATTGTAGTGCTTGACAAACATTTGCCAAAGTAATCCCTTGTCCATCAGCTATTGTTGAATGGTGGTTCTTGATGCGATGTTGTCTGAGGGATCACAGATCACAGGTTTTCAGTTCAGGCTTCCACCCTTGCCCTTTACTCGTGGAAATTATATAAATACACACAAAGTTGAGGGGATATTTCAAATCGAATTCACAGAGAATCCCACAAGAAGGGGAGTGTGCCTTCCGTCCTCCTCGTGCCTGTATGGGTTTTCTCCCACAGTCCAAAGAGATGCTTTAGGTTAAGATGGCAATAATGTGTGTGTGAGTGTGTGTACCCTACGATGGACTGGTGCATGGTCTAGGGTTGTTCCTACCTTGTTCCCTATGCCACCGCCACACTCACAAATCACAACCCTGTCCAAATTAAGTGGTTAAGAAAGTATATTAATGAATGAATTACTAGCCCAAAATTATCCCTCATCCTAGTTTTGTAATGTGTTACAGGCCTGAAATGCAGGATTATATGTATGTATATTTTATTTATAAATTAACAAATGAAATTAAGTTGAGCTCTGCAGCCCCATCAATAACTGCGACAACAAAACATACGATTTAACTCAGCATATTACTAAACCTTAATATGTAAGAGTTATGTCCATTATGTCCAATAAATTAATGTTCATATTTGATAAGACTCAAAGGTCTGTCAGTGCATGTGGCTTGTTTTGTCAGCCACAGATAATGAATCATAACCATGTTTCTAACCACTGTGAGTTTTAGATGACTTTAACATGAATGTGAATTAGCTATTTATGGAAGTTATGAGAAAACACAATGCTCTCCAGACCAAATCTCCCATAAGATAAGCTCTTTGCTAATATTTTGACTTGAATTTTAGTCTTGGTATGCTATTGCTGGCATACTTTTAATAATTAAATTTAGCTTGCATACCACAGTGCAAGTTTAAAAACAATGCTACTGCAGACATTACATAAATTTCATAAGCGTGGAATTAAAAACATGCTCAGTAAACTGCTCTAAAAGCTCAAGTATAAAGGTCAAAAACTTATTGAAACTCCTCATACAAGGTGTTCACAAGAGCAATTAATCCTATCATGTCTAATCAAAATG
This sequence comes from Parotocinclus maculicauda, assembly GCA_034780255.1. Lineage (NCBI taxonomy): Eukaryota > Metazoa > Chordata > Actinopteri > Siluriformes > Loricariidae > Parotocinclus > Parotocinclus maculicauda. The sequence goes on from JAUZSU010154409.1 coordinate 11,336, forward strand.
GAACCAAGAGTTACTGAAGTCACAGAAATGTTAAATGCTAGTTATTGAAGGACTGTCTACCAGCCTGCTATTTTAATTATATTTAATCAGGATAAACATAAAACGCATCTACAATGCTTTTTAGAAATGGATCTAGAAGCAATGAAAGAAGGTCCCTTTGTCCCGTGTCCATCAGTGGATGGATGGTTGAATTTGTGTGCACTGTTTGGCTGGAGAAGTGATGCCACCAGGATGTGTAATGCAAAAAGACAAGCCGGTGGATTAAAACACATTGTATTCCTGCTTAAATGTATTGGGTATTTAAAATCCTTAACCTTTAAATGTAACTGTTCACATAAAAAATGAACATCTTAAAAATCAAATGTCTAGCTTTAATGAATTGTGATTGAGAAAATTTGTGACCACAAATGTCATTTTAAATGGCTAGATTCTTCTGTCGCACATTTCAGTTCATTCATTTCGGTGAATAAACTTTTGTTTTATTTGGCGATTAATCAGGAAGTATTGTTTGTTAATTTAATATTGATATGTTATTTAAGTAGGCCCACACTTGATACCTATAACAGAGATATGAATTCCCTCTCTTCAGTAGTCACTTTTCTGTATTCAGTCTGTAAACCATTCTGCTGCAGACTATCATAAAAATTAAAACCTCACACATTTTCTGGAGCACATTTAAAGAAAAACTTTAATTTGCTCACACAAAACAGCATTGGACAGTGTAATAACACTAATACACATTAAAAACCACTATTATGAAACAAAACATTCTTTGTAAGCTCTGGCAGGAATAAGCAAACAGTACTTTAATTAAAACTGTGATAGCTGCCTTAGTTAGATGTTTTAGACTATAATAAATATCATTAGTTATACCCAGTTCAGCTAGGTGCTTCAGAGAGCCACTGATTGATAAATCAGCTTTAAATAATCAAGATACAGTGTATATCAGAATAGTAAAAGTGTTAGCTATCAATTAAACCTACTGGTTTAATATAGCCATTAACAGCTGGTGGTTGGCTGTTCACATTCTAAATTAAAATCTTTAAAATCAAATGTTGGTGACCACAGTTACCATCTAACAAAAAAAACAACAACAACAAAACAACCAAACAAACAAGTAACAGAGCATACAACACATACTTCACCAGAGGTTTGAACGATAGTGCCTCCATCTAGAAATATATATCCTAAAGGATAAAAAGTACAATGTACAAAAAATGAAACAATGTAACCTTCAACATCATCCTGCAATTTGACTGATAAATCCGTTTTTACTCCTTGGCCTGACAAATTTACAGGAGGAATGATGCTATCACCTCACTACTGGGAAATGTAATTAATGGGAACACCCAAATTACTAATTTTGAAAAAGGTCATAATTTTCACAAAGTATTTTCTATAAAAAAGGCAGAGAAACAGCAACATTTAATTCATAAAAGAACTCACATCAACCAACATGCAACAATATGTGCCAATGGTAACTCAATCAATCAATCAATCAATCAATCAATCAAAATTTATTTATACAGCGTTTTTTTACAATGGAGCATTGTTTCAAAGCAGCTTTACAACAGTATACCATCCAAAAAAGGCCAATCCCAGTTTGAGCAAGCGTATGGCGACAGTGGCAAGGAAAAACTCCCTTATTTAGGAGGAAGAAACCTTGAGAGGACCAAGACAAAATGTAGATTCACAAAGAAACCCGTCTTCAGAGAACTTGCTCACTTGATTTTACGCTGCACTCTGCATCTAATGCGTCTTATGAAAAGGCTGGTGTACCTAATAAAGTGGCCACCAAGTCTAGTCATTTTTGGCCATTTTACGCCCAAAATGGTGGCGACAATATTTAACAGTTATATATGTATATAAACTTTAAGAATAGACTTTTACTTGACTGTTAACTTAATGTGATGGCCAAAATGTTAAATAATGCATTTTTAATGTCAAGTCAGATTAATTTGTATAGCGCTTTCTGCGATGAAGCGTTGTGTCAAAGCAGCTTTTAGATTTTCTTATTATTATCTTGAAATATCTAAGGTTTGTGTAGGTTCTCAGTCATCCAGGTCATGGTACACTTGAGTGTTTGAGTTGGACTCCTTACATCTACATTTGTGTCATTTAGCAGATCTAAAGCACCTTAAAAAGGATGTAACAATCCAACCAATTGTGGGTTAAGATTACTTGCTCGGTGGTGAAACAGTGGCAGCTTGGCAGATGTGGGATTTGAACTTTTACCACTAAGCCACTGGTTCTTGAAGATGAATTGGTGTCACATAGCTTTGAGCTCTGAATGTGGGTTGAAACACCTATGAAGGGACTGCTTTTTACGTGGCTGACTGATTTGTTCAACGGTGGTTGTTCTAATTGCGCATAGATTTCCTCCTTGACTCACATGATGGCAGGGTGGAGTAACGACTCGCAAATGGCTCACACCTTGGCCGCTGTCATTGACAGGGTTGCCAGGGTGGGTTAGAGACTCCCAGGACCACTCAATCAATGACTCAATCCCGCTAGAGCTTAAATACATGTGACTTCCAATCAGCTTGTAGACCTTAAGAAGCATTTCTAATAAGAGGTGAAATGTCTTCCAGGTCCAGATGCCTTCAACTCAAACACTCAAGAATACATTTAAAACCTTTACAATTACAGTCGATTCCGGTTAATAGGACCACCAGTTAATGGGACCAGTTAAAGTACCGAAACAAATCCTATTATATACATGTAATGTTATTCACTTATTTGGACCAAAATTCTGCTTAATTGGACCAAAGAACTTGAGAAGCGAATAAGAAATATGTAATATCCGTGGTTACCAAAGAAACTCTTCGTCTCTGGCATCGCTAGAACGCTCCTGAGTTTCTCCCCAGCCCTCTACTGCCACCTACAGGTCTTTGCCTGACATTTCCATTTACTACAAAAAAAGAAGCCACAAGTCGCCACTTAGCCACAGCAAAAGCGCGTCAGATCCCACTGGA
>JAUZSU010154420.1:0-14308 GCA_034780255.1 Parotocinclus maculicauda
AGTGCAGTGTGTGTGTGTGTGTGTGTGTGTGTGTATATATATATATATATATATATATATATATCTATATATATATATACACACACACACACATACATACATACACACCAGAGACTCGATACTTAATCGAACCTGCTCACTAGACTTAACATGAACTCATATAAATAATTCTAGCTCAATTATCTCTGTTTGCAATATTCTATAGGTCATGTCGGACCTCCTCTGCCATGTAACATCATAAAACTGGTGGATGTTGCTGAGATGAATTATCTCGCTGTAAATGGAGAAGGAGAGGTGAGTATCAGTAATGCTTAGTGCTATCAGGCTTGAATATGTTGTCTCTTATTTTTCTTACTTAACTGTTCTGTCTGTGTGGTAGGTGTGTGTGAAGGGGCACATTGTGTTTCAAGGCTACCTAAAAGACCCAGAGAAGACTGAAGAGGCCATAGATCAGGATGGCTGGCTCCACACAGGGGACATTGGCAGGTGGCTTCCGGTGGGTAGTAACTTGGAAGTTTTATTCCAGCTTTTCTTCCCCATATATTCATTTCCTTAAATATTCTATTTATATTTAAATGTATGTGAACATATAACGTTTTCTTTTTTTTTGTGAGCAGTCCATCTGATACTGAGCAATAGTCTTAGGCAATTTAATTTATATTTTGCTTTTTATTTATTTAAGTTGTCACTGGCCTCAGTGATACTGATATGGTGGTGGTATGTTGTTGTGCATAAGTAATATAATATAACAATTCCTTGAATTCAGTAATTCGTGTGTGTGTGTGTGTGTGTGCACGTGTTTCTTAAATTACTGCAGCTGGGGAAACGACTGAAGAGAGAGTGCAATCATCTTATTTCAGAAATTTAATGTTATCAGTGTTTATTGTCAGGGAGGTTCTGTTTAGCTAGGTTTTATAACCTAGTCGTCCAGTTGCCAGAGCTACTCTAATGAATCTGAATATAGTATAAGTAGAATTTAATAATAATAATATTTGCAGTGCACTTTTCCCGTTTTACACATATAAAAGGTGAACAGCAAAAGGGCTTAAAGCGTAAGATGCACTATTGCACTCTTTTCTTTAATTAAGCTTTTATTGACGGAAATAAGTTAGTACTAATAGAGCTGTCAGACGATTATACCACAGGTATATGCTGTTTAATGATTGCACTATGATTTTTTTCAGCAGGTTGTTGATCGAAATTACCATATCGCAGTCCGATACATGAAATGGATATGAAAATAATGTAAAACGACTTACAACTGGAGCCATAAACCAAGCAGTCTCTCACACCATTGAGCACCATTGAACTGACACACACACACACACACAGGCCATTCACAGTGTCTAGCAACAAAATGTGATTACAGTAATAGTAAGAAGTAATTATCTGTCAGATAAGATCCAAAACAGGCATATATTGTGTAACTAGTTTTACAAGCTTATACTCAAATGAAGAACTTTCTTTTACTTTTTTACTGACAGAATGGCACTCTGAAGATTGTGGATCGTAAGAAGCACATCTTTAAGCTGGCACAAGGAGAATATATTGCTCCAGAGAAGATTGAGAACATTTACATTCGCAGTGAAGCTGTGGTTCAGGCCTTCGTGCATGGGGAGAGCCTGCAGGTGAGACAGGAAGACGTTCCAAATACATTTAAATTGATGTCGTTTAGCAGACACCCTTATCCAGAGCAACTTACAGTCTTACAATTCAAGCAAATGTGGGTTAAGGGCCGTGCTCAGGGACCCAACTGTGGCAGAGGTGGGATTTGAACTCTACACCTTCTGATCCATGGTCCAGTACCATAACCACCAGGCCACCACAGTCCCTTAAGTACAAGACTTATAAAGCAAATATTATACTACAGCTGACTTTAAGGTTACTTTAGACTGGGTTGTTTTAGTGGTCATTTATTCACAGTTTATGGGATGACTGTGTGTGTTATGTGTTATCAATGTTATAATGTGAGAGTATACAGTGCTCACGAAAATCAGGGAATGCTTCATTATTAAAGATTTAATTTTAAAATATTCTTAAATATGGTCAGAACTTCTTCTTTTGTGAGCAGTATATTATACCAGTATGTACCACAGTACATCTGTTTAGGTGTTGTCTGTTCACATATGTCATGCTTTTTTTTTCTGTGAAACTTCATTTCATTTCATAATAAACATCCATTCCTGCAGTTCAGATCTGTAACGTATAAGTGAGAAAATTATTGAAATGTATTGAAAATGGTTAAAAATGTTTTTTAAAAATGATTTGCATACGTCTCCTTCTACAGTACATAATAATTTATCGTTAAAAGATTCAAAGTATCTGAAAGAATTTCAGGGCCAATGCAGATCTTTCAGAAGGCAAATCAAAAATTTGTCATTAAAAAAAAGAAACCTCATGTTATCCAAAAGCAGCATTAACATTTATTTGGTATGATGTGGGGTTTACACTTCTGGTAAAGTCATTTACACTCACAGATCTTTGAGCAAGAGCACATTTTTTCCAGGGATGTCTCTGCATACAACAACAAGACAATGCAAAACCACATGCTGTACACATTACAACGGCATGGCTGCAGAAGAAGGCGGTACGGGTGCTGGACTACCTGCAGTCCTGACCTGTCCCCAGTAGAGAATATGTGGGGGGTATTGAAATTAAAAATGTGACAAGACGATCTTAAGACTTGTTTGCATTACGAATGGGACAAAACAACACCTAAAACACTGTCACTTGGTATCCTTTGTTCCAAAACTTATTTTAAGTGTGGTGAAAAGCAATAGCAACCTTCATGGATACCACTTTTGTACTAGTGCATAATTAAATCACCTGTTTATATTACTTGTTTGAATCATTTAGGTTTTTTAGCTCAATACTAGTCCTAAATTGCCATCAAGTAAATGATAGTTACAAATCTTTTGGAATGTGTTGCAGGAATGGGTGTATATTAACAAATAATATGAAGTTGACCAGATAAAATTGAACTATTTTCAATTGTCCCCAGTACATTTACGTCATTTAGCAGACGCCTTTTGTCCAGAGCGACTTTCAATTCAAGCAGTTGTGGGCTAAGGGCCTTGGTCAGGGACCCAACAGAGGTGTAATTTGAACCATGGACCTTCTCGTCCATAGTCCTTATCCACTAGGCCACCACAGGCAGGTAGACCAGTCCAGTACCTGTAACCTCTTCTTTGTAATGTGTGCAGCATTTGGCTTTGTATTGTCTTGTTGAAAAATGCATGGCTGTTGCTGGAATAGATGTTGTATTTAAGGTAGCATATGTTACTAGCATGAAAAAATACTCATTGCGATTGTTTTTATTTTTTTTTTCCATAATGTCCCAACTTTTTCTGATTTGTTGTGGTCTATCACAAATCTTGACCTCAGCATTTGTGGTAAGCCATTCAGTCCTGTTCACTCAGTCTTTGAGATTCCATAATGTTTTTTCCTATCGCTGTATCCAAATAGACAGAATCGATATAGTGCTTAACTTTCTAATATTAAAAGTAGCTAGTTAGTGTCTCAGACCACAGTCAAACTATTTAAAAAATGCTAGATTTCCAATCAATTTTAACAAACATTTTAGCTTATTTACAAAAAGTACTACAAAAGTAGTATCCATGAAGGTTGCCGCCTTCTTCTGCAGCCATGCCGTTGTAATGTGTACAGCATGTGGTTTTGCATTGTCTTGTTGATGTATGCAGAGACATCACTAAAAAAAAAATGTGCTCTTGCTCAAAGATCTCAATGGACTTTTCTGCATTAATGCTGCCATCACATAAGTGTAAATGACTTTACCAGAAGTATAAACTCCACGCCATGCCAAATAAATGTTAATGCTGCTTCTGGATAACATGAGGTTTCTTTTTTAATGACACATTTTTGATTATTTGCCTTCTGAAAGATCAGCATTGGCCCTGAAATTCTTCCAGATACTTTGAATTTTTAAACGATACATTATTATGTACTGTAGAAGGAGACATATGCAAATAATAAAAAAAAACATTTTTAAACATTTTCAATACATTTAAATAATTTTCACACTTCACCTTATTACTAGCCCTAAATATATAATACTTTTTTGGTATGTGTTACCGATCTGAACTGCAGGAATGGATGTTTATTATCAAATAAAATGAAGTTTATCAGAAAAAAAAGCATGACATATGTGAACGGACAACATCTAAACAGATGTACTGTGGTGCATACTGGTATAATATACTGCTCACAAAAGAAGAAGTATTTACCATATTTGAGAATATTTCAAAATGAAATCTTCAATAATGAAGCATTCCCTGATTTTCGTGAGCAATGGATACTCTTACATTATAACATTGAGAACACATAATAATTCAGTTCTGTTCACTCAGTCTTTGAGATTCCATAATGTTTTGGCCCATTGCTGTATCCAAATAGACAGAATAGATATAGTGCTTAACTTGCTAATATTAAAAGTAGCTAGTTAGTGTCTCAGACTACAGTCAAACTATTAAAAAAAAAGATTTCAAATCAATAAATAAAAAAAAAGCTTAAAAGCTTTTTAAAATTGTTGGGATAATTACATTGGTAATAAACATACAACAAAGTTTCATACACCACTGCATCTGAACGAAGTTGTGTAAACTAAGCCATTCCATTATCACTAACATGTTTTATTGATGTCTGTACCACAGGCCTGCCTGGTAGCCATTATTATTCCTGACCCAGACTTCCTGCCAAACTGGTCTAGTAAGAGAGGCTTCCATGGTTCATATGAGGATCTGTGCAAAAATAAGGTAATACAACATTTTACAATTACAGCATTTATCTCCTATTTATATTGTATTTTATATTTATTTGGCCAGAACCTAAAATGAAAATGATATGTTGTTGCATTTTAGTCCAGTTTGATTGTTTTGCACTGGCTTTACATTGCAAGCATTCTTAACATTTTTTAAATTTGGAACCATTGAATAAAATACAAATGTGCAACGGTTGAGGGCTAACATTTAGTACAGGGCACAGTTGTAAATGAGCCCTAGATGAGACACCTGTCCATCAGAGGTATGGCATTGGTTACTGCTGCAGCACCGAGGAATGATCCCTCGATTGCATCCTCTCCCTCATTGACGGCCAATCATTCCTGTATGATTCCTGACCTTTCTGAAATGCCGTATACAACCTACTCGTTAAATGTTTGTGTACCCATATCCTGGTGATATAAAATGTTTTCATGTTCACTCACAGGATGTGAAAAATGCCATTTTGGAAGACATTATCAGACTGGGCAAACAAAGTAGCCTGAAGTCTTTTGAGCAGGTAAGATTTATTGTCACACACACACATTGCAGGTAAACATTTATGCACTAGATTATGCTCTAGATACAGGATTGTTATTAGCATGAAATAGCACACAGTTTTGAATGGGTTTACAATGTTCAAAAACTTATGTTTGTGTCGTGCTTGTTTGACATCACATTCAATAACACGCCCTTGATACGAATGCCCTTGGTGAGAATGTTCCCCATTAACTGCAACAGAATATATACAAATATATTCAGCTATCACAGATCATCCACACCCATTACATTCAGATAGCAATGAAGCTGAATACAAGTTAGTAACCCAACATGTGCACAACATTACCCATCTACCATCTTTTGTTTGGACATAATTCTGTCGTGCTTCCGTTTTTACTGCTGCGTTTCTGGATTGGTTTTCAGGTCTTCTGAACTAGTTTGCTAGCCTTTCCTTGCCTAGACCCTAATCCAGCTTTTAATACATTGGCGCCTCCGGGTGGACACACTAGGAGTTTCAGTTCAAAAACAACATCCAGGAAATTACTGAACCTACAAAACCCATATTCTGTAATGACTGCTACTGATATATTTTCCATGTTGCTGTAGGTAAAAGACATTGCTCTGCATACAGAAATGTTCTCCATCCAGAACGGCCTCCTCACTCCAACCCTGAAAGCCAAGCGTGCTGAGCTCAGGAACCACTTCAGACAGCAGATCGATGAGCTCTACTCCACCATCAAGATGTAAAATGTGTCCGTTCCCAGTTTCCTAGTACTTTTGGGTTGAAGTGTTCCTTCAAAGAGCCTTGTCCACACCAGACGTCCACTGCCTTTCAGACATGCATAGCAATGAAAAGAATGGATCAGGAACTCCTCTTGTCATCTCAGCAGGTATCCTCAGGACAAAGAATCTCATGGTCTATTGACATTTCAGATGCCCTCAGTTTGCTGCAGTAGATTGCTAGATGGAAGCAGTTCATAAAGTACACTCCCTGTAAGACTCAAGAGACATGCTGTTGCCTTTGGCTTTTTGGGGAAAAAAGCTTTATAATGTTGCCAAAGAGGTTGCTTGAGTGAGAGTATGGTGACTTACCTCCTGCCTTCTGACATTGTGACTGATTTCAGAACACCATTCTGCTCACCAATCCAACCAGTTGATATCGTGGAGTCGCATGTACGATACCACCCATCCAGTATGCAGATAACACATGGACTTTGGGGTGACCCCAGTGACCATAGCTGTATCTGTTATGCTATAAATAGGCTATAAGGCCAAAACTCACTCACAACCCCAAATCAGAAAAATTTGGGATGGTAATGGAACATTTTTTTTTAAAAATATTAGAAAATTGCAGTGTATCTTGCATTTAATATAACTTTTGTTTTGTTCCAGATAGCATGAACCCAAGACACTTCATGTTGTGTCCTGTGATCTTCATTTCATGTAATATACGAGACAAAACATAAAATATTTAGAGTTTATACTGTCAGCAAATAATAAATGTCAAAGGAAATGCAAAAACCCTTTTATACCCTAATTTGCATTTTCTATCCCATCCCAACCTTTTCTGATTTGGAGTTGTAGATTAGAGCTGCCATACAAATAAAATACTTTATCACATTAGCCATACAGGTTGTAGCACATTAATAGCAATTAATCATAAAACTGCTACCTCTGCTTGACCCTAGATAAATAGTTTTCCAATTTCAAAAGCTCTGCACAGTCATACGGGTAGACACCATAAATTGAAAAAGGATTTATTGTTAAATAATGTCATGACTTTATTTTTATCATGTCATTCGCCATGAGGTCTAAACCTAGAAAAAGCAGGATTAAAACATGTTTTATTCATGGCCAAGTCAATTTGTTAGGTCACAAGAAACCATTTGAAGCTCTTGTGTGGCGTGTGTCATGTGACAGCGTGTTTGTGTGTTAATGCGAAAGCATCTACGGTTTGCTCAGTTATGAGCAAATACATTATAGGAAGCCTTCAAATTCGTTTGTTGCCCTTACCAGTTCTATTTTCTATAGAACAATAGTGTTATATCTAACGTCAGATCTAGTGAACAGCCACAATTCTCAAAACGAAACTCTGTGTGCCATTTGTGAGTCGTGGGTCAGTTACTGAGCCTTCAATATGTTTTACCATGCCATCTACTGTGAACTCTCCAAAGGCTAGTTACAGACTGTGATGCACTATATGGCCAAAAGGATATAGCCATTCTAGTTAGTAATCACTGGTAACAGGTTTATAACACGAAGCATAAAGTTATACAAGCATTAGCAGTAGAATGGGCTCTCAATATGACACTTTCTGAGGTACAAATTTTCTGTCTCCGCCCTCCTTAAAGCAGACCATACAGACATGGTTTGCCAGATTTGATGGAGATTTTGGATGATTTGCACGGAGCCCTAACTTTAACTCATCAGACACCTTAGAGGTAGATTCTTAGTCAGGGTCTGATCTAAAAATCACATATACAGGGGTTAGACAATGAAACTGAAACATCTGTTATTTTAGTGTGGGAGGTTTGTGGTGTATCAAGAACCACTATCCAGGGTAATGTCAGCATACCACCAAGAACGACAAACCACATCCAACAGGATTAACTGTGGACGCAAGAGAAAGCTGTCTGGAAGGGATGTTCGGGTGCTAACCCAGATTGTATCCAAAAAACATAAAACCACGGCTGCCCAAATCATGGCAGAATAAAATGTGCACCTCAACTCTCCTGTTTCCACCAGAACTGTCTGAGCTCCACAGGGTTAATATACACGGCCGGGCTACTATAACCAAACCTTTGTCTTAAACCAGGTGTTTCAGTTTCATTGTCTAACCCCTGTATGTGCATGTATGTATATATATATATATATATAGGTCTTAAAGGATCTGGCACAAATGTCTTGGTGTCAGATACCACAGGACACCTTTAGGTATTGTAACTGCTTCGATTAGTCATAAATTATTCATAGAAAATTAAATTATAGATTATATTACTGTACTAGTCATTCATTTAAGCTAGTGTTTAAAGTGAAGAGTAGTTCACTTCTCGTAGTTTATTGGGCAGTTATCATTTCGTTTAGTGGATACACCAAGTGTTGTTGTTAAACAAGAGGGTCATACCACACACTAAAGTCAAAGGTTCCCAGAACCAAGTACAATATTTTTTAGGATTTTGTGGAAATTGGATTGTTTTTATTTATATTTATACTGAAATTTAGGAAAGCTTTAAGGGTTCACAGACTTTTCAGCAAGTTCACAAGAACTGTTGGACAATACCCAATCACTGTTTTGGGTGATCATACACCCTACTTAACAGTCAATGTGTGGCACTCTCGTCCAGTTTGACATGCTTTTGTTTACCCCCATGAATATGTCACTTGTTACTCAATCACCATAATTGCGTTATTAATTAACTTTTCTTTGACTTTACATTTGATTTTCTGATGATCTTGTTTATTGAATTTCAATGGCCACATTTTACACATTTACGCACATAATGTTATACACATACGCACAATGTTACAAAGCAAAAGTAATTTCAAACTGGTTTCATAAACATGAGTTCCACTGATATTGATCACTTCGTATTCATTTTGAAATATCCTCTAATGTTTGTATGCAGTGTGTATGTGCTTACCCATTTTTAAAAATGCCAGTAGCTACTGCTAAATAGTGTAGTGCTTATTTTCTTATTGGCATATACAGCTAACTTGAATAAGACCATTATCATTTAAATTGTTAGTTTGACATTATATTCTGAGATAAGTTTACAGTTTCTACAGCTACATTTAGAAGATTCGTGTGTCCAGAAAAACAGAGCTCAGCAGTTGAGGATTAAAGGCCTAACACAGCCAGGTTTTGATTTCACAAACATCTCACAAGCAACCCATAGTCCTTTATTTACTGAGCCACCCATGTCCCCAGAGCTACAGTATGTTCAGTAAAACTCAGAAATATAAAATTATTAATACATTTTTTCATAATAAAATGTAGGTATGTGTGCAGCTTTGAGAGCATGTTTGTTTATTTGTTGATTGCTGTTGTCTAAAAGACATTGCAGTAGCTCATAAACATATCATGTAATTTTCAACAACTAATTACCATGACTGCTATTTCATAATCATGAATATGTTTGCTCCATTTGTCACTGACTGATTCATTCAATTTGTCTTGTTTAAACATTTCTCTCTTTTTCCTTCTCCGTTTCCCACACACGCTTCTTGTGCCCACACCTACAGTCTACCATACAGGTCTGTGTTGCTAAGCGACAAGAGATGTACAGTGGACAGCTCTTATGAGGGTGACATTAGTCCGGCATGATTTTATCCTCAGTCTGTTGACTCCTGTCCTCTGTGTTTGAGTGAATCGTTTTCATTCTCATAAATGGTCCTGCTGCTATTATGGTAAAGTGTTCTGCATTTTAATGAGCGCACAGACATGGAGCATGCAGTTGTTGTTTTTTTGAGCACCTCTCAGTGATGGAGGATTTAGTAGCATCAGGAAGAAGTGCTAGTGCATCTCGAGGATTCAGGCCATAATAATAATGGCTTCTAGAGCAGAATGCTTTAGGATAGGCATATGACCAGCACGCACACCTTTTATTGATCTCTGGAGTTTTCCAAGCTTTTACTTTAATGAATGACTGCGATAAAGAGCACTTACCGAGTATTGATTAATTGTGACTGTTAACTAAAGCAAGAAGATGCATTTTGTGTACCACTGCTGTGTTTCTCACAGCCTTCTTAAAGTGGAGACATAAGCCTGGATTATCAGTGCAGAATGCCTTATGGTAATGCTAATTGGCAACCTGATGTGACTGGCTTTAACGTCTGATTCACATGGCTCACCTTTGCTCTTATCGTTTATATGCTTTTACACTTGTAATGTAATAATGTCAGTTAAAATATTATTGGTATCTTTGGTAAAAATCATTTAGAAAAAGGTTATAAATTATTTTTTTAATAATTTAATTCTGTATTGGCAAGTTAGCCTAATCTCACAATAAATTATTAAATAAAACCTTACTTAAAGGTTTTAAGTAAGTTCTAATTAAGTACATTTAACACTTAATTAAAAAAACTTGAACAAAACCACAAATGGCACATAGAGAAAGTCTTGCGAACAAAATGTGAAGCATGTTCCATGCATGAAGCATGTCTAAATAGCAGAGGGTGCATGAATAAATGTTAGGTCCTTGAAACCCAGCTAATAGACTATGAAATGTTCGTGTGGCTGTTTTGAATGGGGTGAAAAATTATGCTTACTAAACTAACGGCTTTTTTCATTTTGAGTCACACCCAAAGCGCATGGGCTTCTTTGCAGCAAATGGAGAATGGATTTGTGCATTTTGAACAAAAAAGGAAATCCTGGCAGTGTGCATGGCTGAGGTCACAAGGCTTATCTTATAATGACTGGTCAAACTCTTAGAGGTAGAACCTTGTAACCCACTTTTAGTTAGTCAGTCAGCAATCAAATTTCAATAAATATGCAGCAGTAAGTATTGCAATTTATTTAGTAATATTTACAGTTTAATTTTTAGTGGTATCATAAATGGGAAACCTGGACCTATATTGTCTTTAGAGACAAAGCCAGGTTCAGTTTGGGATCTGACAATTGTCGGGTTCAAGTACAGAGGCCGCTTCAGGCGTCCTGCCCCCTTTGCAGAAAAGCACCCCATAAGTGTGAGGCTTCCACTCCCATGCTTCATTGTTAGGATGCTGTTCTTTGGGTTGTACTTATACTTCTTCTTCCTCCAAACATGGTGAGTGAAGTTCATACCAAAAAGCTTTATTGTGGTCTCATCTGACCACATGACCTTCTTCCATGCCTCCTCTGGATCATCCAGATGGTCCTTGGCAAACATCAAACGTGCCTGGACATATGCTGGCTTGAGCAGGGGGACCTTGTGTGCCATGCATGATTTTAATAGTGTGTTACCAATGGTCATATTTGAGACTGGTCCAAGCTCAGCTTCAGGTCATGGACTAGGGCCTACCGTGTAGTTCTGGGCTGATTCTTGACCTTTCTCAGAATCATCCTTACCTCACAAGGTAAGATCATGTATGGAGCCCCAGACTGAGGAAGATTGACAGTCATTTTGTGTTTCTTCTTGTGTATTTTCTAATAATAATTGCATCAGCAGTTGTTTGACTTCTCACCAAGCTGCTTGCCTATTGTCCTGTAACCCATCCCAGCATTGTGCAGGTCTACAATTTGGAGCCTGGTGTCACTAGACAGCTCTTTGGTCTTTGGCATGCTGGAGAAGTTGGAGTGTGATTGATTGAGTGTGTGGACAGGTGTATTTTATACAAGTAACGAGTTCAAACAGGTGCAATTAATACAGGTAATGAGTGCAGAATAGAACTGCTTCTTGAATAAAAAATAACAGGTCTGTGAGAGCAAGAAATCTTGCTGGTTGGTAGGTGATCAAATATTTATTTTATGTAATAAATGCAAATCAATTATTTAAAATTATACAATGTGATTTTTAGGATTATTTTTAGATTCTGTCTCTCACAGTCTTTGTAGGTGGGAAAACTTGCAAAATCGTCAGCGTAGTACAGTCACATCAGAAAATCACATGGCAACAACACATGCATTAAAGTATGTAGAAATTGTCAAAATGACCTGCTGACGTTCAATCTGAGCATTAGAATTGGAAAAAGAAGGTAAGTGAAGTGAAGGTGGAATGGATAGTTCCAGATGGGCTGGTCTTTCACAAACTGAGAATTGTCCTAGATTCTCTCATTAAGTATTCTAGGGGGATGCCTCATTGTTCTTATGTTGATTTTTGAATCAATCAGTTATAAGTTGCAGAAGTGACCAATATTGAAAACCATAATTTTGTTTTTTTGTTTGCAAAATATAAACTTTCACAAAAATTGGGGGACACCCCCCTAATAAAATATCCCCTAATTTTTGTGAGCAGCATAAGTGCTACAATTAACTATTCGATTTTCCCTAACACGTTTTCCAATCTTGATTCTGATCTTTGCCAGGGGTGCCAATAGTTCTGGTGCCAACTGTACATTGGGTTTGTAGAGCGCTTCAAAGGCATGAAGGCAGTGTCCTGGACTAACTTGTACATAAAAATAACACCAGCTGAATGAACAGGTGTACTAAATAGAATGTCATTGCTTGCACAATAGGTCTATACATACAGCACATAGCCTAATTTCTATTGCCATTCCTGTATATGTGTGTATTTCTGACCATCTCTTAGCATTGAGTATATTTCTATTGGAAAACAATATGTATGCTTTCTCTGTTTACTATTTTTTTGTTTGTGACCAGCCAGTGGTAACAGCCTGAACTGCCAGTGTTTTGTGGGTGTGATGAGAAATTGGGTGTGAATATGTGCTCTTATATGCATTGATTCACTGTTGAAATCTCATCTCTGTCTGCTAGCTTTGGTGCATTATTATTTATTGCCTGAACAATGTCCATGAGAGGCCAGCAAAAGCTTGATGCAGTGTGGTTTGACTTTGAGATATTGTGTTTACAGAGGGGTGAACACAATCTGACAAAATCCAGCTTCCAGAAAAAAAACAATGAGTTTTCTGTATCGTTTTTCACATGGTTACAAAATGGAAAAACTTCTGAAACTGTTTAGTGAGAGGAGTGTGATATTAAAAGTTTACTCTAAAGCAACCTTTGCCTGGGGGTATCCAAAGATGACTGTTTTTCCAACGCAGAAATGGAAGCTTTAGCAATATCTAGACAATTTGCTTTACTGTAACTCTTGGATTTGTTTTGTTTTTGGTTCTTTGCAGGATACCCTCACCAAAATAACATGTGAGGGGCTCTGCTAAAAGCAGATGTTTTTTACCTGGGCAAGCACCGAGCCACGGCCAGTTGAATCCGAAAAATTCATACCATTTCGAAAGTGAAATTTTGTTTCCCAAAAAAATCTCACTTTTGAAAAAAACACAGATACTCTCAACCTCAACCAGCAACAGCTCAGCACCTCGATGGCAACCGTCTGCACCTAAAATATTATAGTCAAAGTTAAATGTCCCCTCCTTTTA
The DNA here is from genome assembly GCA_034780255.1 of Parotocinclus maculicauda. Classification (NCBI taxonomy): domain Eukaryota; kingdom Metazoa; phylum Chordata; class Actinopteri; order Siluriformes; family Loricariidae; genus Parotocinclus; species Parotocinclus maculicauda. Next base: position 13,308 of record JAUZSU010154420.1, read on the forward strand.
ATTAATGAATAAAAAATACACAACTTTCACTTTCCAAAAAATGAATGAAATGAAATTCTGACTAAATTGTTGCATTTAAACCATGTTTTTGAAAAGTATGTATTCAGAAAAAAAAAACCTAAGAATGATGAAAAAAGTTCACCATCTGTTTTGAAAAACTTTCCATTGGAGAAGCACTAAAAGCCACCCCTCAAAATTCACCTTTTGACATCATCTAAATATGGTAAAGTTATGCATACTAAATAAATCAGTTTTACTCAAACAGCCTATCCAATGATGGTTTGCAAATATCTGAAATTTAAAAAGTTGTTTAATTTTTATCCAAGTCTAAAAATTATTTCAGTCTTGTAAAGCTTTTTGCTTTTAAAGTTTTATAGCTTTTAGTCAATTTACAATTTTGCCAGAGCCCCTCACATTTACTAAGCAAAATAAAACATTTCCTCCATTTGTGTAATGTGTATGTGAAGTGCTTGTGTTGCCTTATTTTGAGTTTTAGTAGATCACTATAACTCTTCCACTTGAATCTCTTATTGATTATATTCCACGGGATAGGATTTAGACTTAGATTTTGTGTGGATTTGTATAAGACAGCTAAACAACAACTCCGATCTTAATTGACTCATTAAAACATTTTAGTTTTTGAGAAGCCCAGTTTTCATTGATTTTCTACCTTGCTTTAAGTAGTTAAGGCAGAAAGCTTTAGAGTTCACAGTCATCATTACCTTTAGAGTATTGTAAATCATAGAGTAGGATTTTAAAATGCCTTTTGGCCCAAGTGTTGCGTTGCATGTGTCAGTGTTCAGAGCTTTGTGATGAGATCATATGTTAGGTTTTTTTTCTGGTGACTCTTAACATGCATATCAGGGGTGAAACGATACACAAATTTTCGTCTACAACAAAGTAGGGCTGCAAATCCAAAGCTATAAACTTCCCTATGGAGCGAGTAATTTGCTTTGCCCGTTCACTATCGGCACTTAGCGGCTGCTTAAATGCTACGACTC
>JAUZSU010154431.1:0-14307 GCA_034780255.1 Parotocinclus maculicauda
TTTAATCGGACCAGCCGGTTATTAGGACCAAAACGATCGCCTCCCGATGTGGTCCCATTAACTGGATTCAACTGTATATCTTTACATTTCTAGCATTTGTTTGCTGTCTGCTTGCTTTTGCATTCTTTTATACAAACTAACTTGTTACTTATTTTAACTTTAATACATAAATGCATATTTATGGTAGAAAAAAAATTATTGTACAATACTATGCAGGTATGTGCAGTTTAATGTCCACGTTCTGTTCTGTGAAACAAGACATTGACCAAAATAAACTGACCCTCATCACATACCAGTTTAAATACTTGTTTTCTTATAAACAAAAATAATAAATACAATATGAAAACCTGTAGTATGGTACTGTATTGTACAATACAGCAATTCCTTTCCTTGTAGAACACTAGGCTTTCTGCCTTCAAGTCTGCGATTCTGTTTTCTGTCCATGGTCGCAAGGGTTCACTCATATTATTTTTTTGTCATTCAGATGTGAGTCTGATGTATCTAAGAGAGATTTTTATTTCCTATTCTAATTCTTAAGACCTCAGATGTTAAAGCGAGAGGATGCTGATCGACTGGATGTTAAACGTGCACACCTGTACACATATTTGATGTTTTTGTGTTCTGAGTGTCATCTGCCGGCCTTCACATGACGTCAGCACATACCATATAACGCCTCAAAAAATACCCACTTAATTTCTAATGCCGACCCGCAGTATACTAAAACTGTGATGTGGAAGGGATAACTGTACAGTACAACATTATGGAGGGCTGAGACTCTAATACAGTGGAACCTCAGATTTCGTCATTAATCTGTTGCAAAGTGCCTGACGATAACCAAAATGAACGATAACTGAAGACATATTTCCCATAAGAAATAATGTAAATCCAATTAATCTGTTCCAGAAACTCTAAAATACTAACAAAAATGCATTTTATAGGAAAAAAAAAAACAAACACAGTTACACAGCAAGCACACACTAGTATTTAGCAATCGCACACAGGGTGATGCTCAATCAACCAGAAACAGGCAGAATGAACGCCGAATGTTTGGTGTAATGAATGGAGTCGTCCTCTCTTAAGGTTTCCACCCCAACCCAGAAAGCAGTGAGCTTTGGCAGGTGAAATATAAGCACGTGGAACAGATGGAGACTCGTACTCACGTTGGCGGATATTTCACTACTCACTATATTTGTTCATACATTTACTTAAGAAACAAAGCTCAGAGAGTTTACTAGCAGACATAAAAGGGATAAATAAAGTAAACGAGCTGGGTCCAGTAATCCTGTTTTGTCTAGTTTGGCACAAATCTATCTGCACACTAAGTCTGATGGTCTCTTAAAGACACAATCCATATATTACTAACTGTTACAGTGGGTCAGTAACAAACCCGTGGGTGCGTGGTCACACCAACAAAAACCAAGTTAACAGAATTACGATAACAAAACTGTATAATACCTAAGGCAAACAATAACTGAGGTTCCATTGTATTTAGTAAACTGACATGAATTAGGAATTATGCATTTGATATAATTCAATTGCATGACAGTAATCCTCTGACTCCACTATTTAAAAGTACTTTGATTCAAGAGAGAAAAGTGAGAGTCCAGTTTTAGTTATTTCTTATGGGAAAGTCCATACCTCGTTTTGACATGTTCAATGCCCTCTCACTTTCTGTGATGTCAGCATTTACATTTACAGGATTTAGCAGACGCCCTTATCCAGAGCGACTTACAACTTATACAATCTAACAATTCAAGCAATGGTGGATTAAGGGCCTTGTTTAAGGACCCAACTGTGGCAGCTTGGCAGAGGTGGGATTTGAACCCAGGATCTTCAGGTCCAGAGTCCAGTACCTTAACCGCTAGGCTACCACAGTCCCCAGCATATTGGACGAGGCTTCACCTCTGTCTTGTTCCTCACATGACATGGTTTATTCTAGCACTTTACCGATCCGGTTAATGATCACTACACCACTAAATAAAACGGAAGTTTAAGCTATGTACTGACAGAATGGTGCGGATGGGAGTAAAAGCTTTAAGGTTTAAAAGGCTTCATTTTGTACTGTTGTTTGCTACAGTGTGAGAGCAGCACATGAACTAAAACCCTACTATTATAGGAGGATTTCAGATAACGAGACTTTAGATAGCTGGCTTCAGTTGTACAACAGTTACTCAGGAGTAAATTACCACAGAATCCCATTTATAGCAGCATCAATAGTTCTAACCCAGGAGTTGCTATTTCACTGTTTTGATATTATTATTGTGAGACTGTGGTGGCCTAGTGGTTAAGGTACTGGACTATGGACCAGCAGGTCCTCTGCCACAGTTGGGCCCCTAAGCAAGTCCCTTAACCCACAATTGCCTGAATTGTATTGGACTGTATTAATTGTAAATCACTCTGGATAAGGGCGTCTGCTAAATGATGTAAATGTAAATGTAAAAATGTTAAATGTCTATTAAGACATGTTATGGGACTGTGGTAGCCTAGCGGTCAAGATACTGGACTCTGGACCTGATGGTCCTGGATTCAAATCCCACCACTGAATAGCTGCCACAGTTGGGCCCTTAAAAAAAGGCCCTTAACCCACCCGTGCTAAAACTGTAAGTGGCTTTGGATAAAGGGCGTCTGCTAAATGCTCTAAATGTAAGTGTAAATATTAGTTAATGACAGTGCTAGAGTTCAGATCATCATGAAACAGTTTCAGTCTAGTTCTCCCAGAAGGCATTTTAATGACATGAATCATTTCTGTCCCTTCATTTCACTTGCGTGTTGCTCTGGAAGAGATGGTCACAGCCTTTCTTTCAGGACTGCGGTGGGTTCGGGATGTTCCTGCATTGTGTTGTTTTTGTTCATGACTGTCAAGTTTCCTTCTTTCCCGGCTGTGAGACGATGATGTAGGCAGCTGCTGTTTCTCTATGTCCAGTTTGTTCTTATTCCTGTGTCTGTCATGGGAATGTCGATGGTGTCTCGTATGTTTAGTATCTCTGGACTTTCTGTCTGTTTTTCTACAAGTGGTGACATTAGCAATGTTATGTATGGATAAATATTGTATTTGGACACTCCTTGAACACATATACAAATGACACTTACTTTGTCACTGTTTCAAATTTTGTTTCTCTGTAAAACGAGCTGCCAGTCATCAGATAGATCAAGATCATGTCGCAGATAAAGACACCCTGTGCAAAGAAGCAGCACATATAGAATATTAACCCCAGACATCTCACCCCACTTTGCCATCTCCCAAATATCCTTGTGCTGATGGAATAAAACAGAGAGGCCACCAGTAATGTGCTCATAGAAAGACCAGTCAGGCTGCTCTTATTGTGACATGCTTGCTTGTCACATTCTACAGTAATTTGTACTGCAGTGCTTCATTTATAAACATCAGGTAAGGGAACACAGAGTGTGCCGTCTGGCAAGTGTGCATTAAGGGAAAAAAGAAAAATATATTTAAGCACAACAGTGTTCACAGTGCAACATGTAATAAAATATAAAATGGAATATCTGTATCCATGAAAAGGTCTTTTATACGCCTTTGCAAACCTTGCCGTGACGCATAAGCGTGCAATACATGGCTGATATAAATTTACCAGTTACCATCATAGAAAATAAGCCATTTTCAATATGAAATTGAGATAATTACCATTTAATTAAACGTTGTTTATTAATATTGCTTGTTTTCAATGTATTATATATACAAAAGGCAGAAGTGCTGGTTTTGGAGATATAAGGTACCATTGTAACACCGGATCGGTTTTATGTTGCAAATTTATTTATTGTCGTCTTTAAAAGTGTAGCCTGAGGAAGCACTGAAGCTGAAATTGTAATTTAGAGGCTGTGTATTTCTGTTATTGCAAATACTATTTGACAGATTTTTTGCCGCTGCCAATCAGCATTGAACTGCACTAATTAAAAACTAAAATAAGGACCTCTCAAGCTCCTCTTTTTTATTTACCAATGCAAAGCATGACTAGTCAACTACCTTCTAAATGACTAGGTGTGCAACCCATACAGCACACCAGATGTAAATGCACTTGATTCTCAAAGCATGTGTTTAACAAGAAAAAGCACACTTCCTATTTCTCTTTAGAAATGCCTGGTTGTGGCATAAATGGGGCAGGAAATACATTGCACTATTACATAAAAGACAGTTTCTCATTCCATAAATGTTTTGGAGGGAGATAGAGGGATTAGGGGGCGCTGAACGGGTCAATGTAATGCAAAACAATAAGGGGGGCAATTTAGAGCGACTGATGAATTAAAAAAAATAAATAAAGTGATTTTCAAAGCTTGATGCTGACAAGTAATTGTACACATGATTTTGTACAACAGCAGCATCCAGGAAAGATTTCTGATGAACAAGGATGTCCAGAAGATTTCCAGATTGTTATCAAATTTATAAGAAAAATATTGAAATTTTAAAAAACATTGTACCTCAGAGAACGATTGGAACCTTAGACAGCACTGCATCAAGAACCACCATTCAACCTTAGCTGATATAATTACATGTGCAAGTGATTACTCATGCATATCTTTATAAAGCACTACACTACAGAGTCACATTCACAAATACCACTTTAAACTGTGCAAAAAAGAAGCCTTATGTTTACCATGTCCAGAAGCAGGGTCAACTTCAACAAGTAATCTTTAGTGAATCTGCATTGGGCAAGGTGATGATGCTGGAACGTTTTTTTGGTGAAATTTATAAAGATGACTGCCTGAAGAAAACATGCCCATTTTCCACAGTTATTGATGATATGGGGCTGCATGTCAGGTAACGGCATAGGGAAGATTGAAATTGAAAAATTTCAATCTTGAAATTTTGAACCCTTTACTTATTTCATCAGCTGAAAGGATGTTTGGTGATGACTTCATTTTTCAAGATGATAATGCATCTAGCCATAGGGCAAATAACAAAGACTTTCCTTTAAGAAAGACATATAATGTCATTGGTACGGCCTGCAAATAGTCCAGATTTCAATCCAGTTAAAAATCTCTGGTGGAAATTGAAGAAAATGGCCAATGACAAAGCTCCAACCTGCAAAGCTGATCTGGCAACAGCAATAACAGACAGTTGGAGACGGATTGATGTAGAATATTGTTTGTCATTAGTTAATTCCAAGCCTCAGAGAATTCAAGCTGTTATAAAATCCCGAGGTGGTACAACAAAGTACTGACTACAAAAATTATATTTATTTCTTTATTGTTTTCTTAATGCCAGATGGTTGGAATTTTGGGGGAAAAAAAGTTTAGGCATGCCTCTATGATTGAATATTTTTCTACAAAATTAAACAATTGAAAACTCTTCCTCCAAGAGAGGTGATTCCATAATTTTTGCCAAGCGTTGTATGAATATCTAGAAGAGATATAAAAACAAGTTTATTACATTCGTTTTAATAAATAAACTGAGTAGTGAAGTATTCGCCAACGTGAGTACGAGTCTCCATCTGTTCCACGTGCTTATATTTCACCTGCCAAAGCTCACTGTTTCTGGATTGGAGTGGAAACCTTAAGAGGGGACGACTCCATGTGTTACACCAAACATTCTGCGTTTATTCTGCCTTTGTTCCCAAACATTTCCATTGTCTTTTTGTGCTTGTTTATTGGGTGCAAATGCTGGGGTGTCTGGTGTCTTATGGGAACTATTGCTTCAGTTATCGTCAGGCACTTTCGGACAGATTAACGATGAAACCAAGGTTCCACAGTAAACAAAAGGTAGGCTCTTTGGTGGCAGAACAAGTCGAGCAGGCTTGGATGGCACATTGGCCTGATTGTCTGTGTTTAAGGGAGGGCAGGATATGAGGTAGGACCCTGCAGTGCATGACCAAACCCTACTCCAGCCTGCAGAGGATTGGCGCTTCTTTCAGGGTAAATGCTTGCCTGTGCTCTGTGAATCTGAAGATAATCTCTAGATCTATGACCCTGACCAACATGGGGTGGGGCTGAATGCGAGAAACAAAAACATGCATGGATTACTCACCAAAATTAACTGGTGGAAATGAATAAGTATTCAGTGATGATTGGCCAAACACCTTGGACCTTAGTGGAGGGGAGGGGTTAAGGAGAGCAGAGGTGGGATTGGATCTCCTGTGGGGTTTCGGGCTCATGCGAGTCATAGTGGGTATAGGAGCTTGAGCTGTTGCCATGGTATTGGAAACATTGTTACACTGTCCATCTACAACTGACCTTGCGTCCTGTGAGACTGAGGAATAAACTGAGGAATATCCAGAATATTCTGAACAGATGAGGGAAGAAACAACAACAGATGATGGAAAATGACAATGAATTCACATTTCAAGCGTATTAGTACAGATTATACGATTGTGGGAAATGCAGGACACACCACTCTCAGAAGGCGATTCTGCTCGTCTATCTCGAGAACATTTTAAGAGATGAGACTGTGAGAAGCCATGTGACAACCCTGATGATCTTACTGCCTTTGTTACTGAAGATGCATCTGATTGGAAAGGAAATTAAATGAAAGCATTGATTTTTAGGGCTTAATATACAGTGAGGACCAGAAGTCAGCTTCTATTTTGCAATTTTCAGATTTTTTTTTAAATGTTAGAATTTGGTATGTTCCCTCTTTTGTTGCAATGACAAGGTTCAATCAAGCTGACATGGACTCCAGACGTTTGTGCAAAATCTGATCATCTTGGTTATCGCAACATGATTTTACATTATTCCAAAGGGGCACCTTATGATGTTAGTGAGTTCTTGGTCTTCAAGTGCCCATTCTGATATTTTTGCATGATATTTAACTCTTTTCACTCAAATTTTGGTACTGGTTATAAGGTTTGCCATGAAAACACCATTATCTTTTACATAATGCAAAATAGAAGCATTTGCACTAGTGGTCTCAGATATAAGGTATATAGGGTCCACGAAAAAAGGGTTCCTATGAATTCTCGATTTACAAGCAAATATAGAAATTAAACAGACAAATCCATCAGTACCCATTTGTGACGCCGCAGAAGACAACTCTGCATTGTGAATTTCTGGTCTTCTTTGAGACGTGGGACTCTTGTAAGAGCCTGTAACAGGCTGGCCAGAAGTCACATGCCGACTGTTTACTGATGACCTCATTTCCAGAGGTACTGATAAATACACTGACGAGTAAGATGAGTAGCCAGAATATTCTGGAAAAAAAAAGATATCCAGGTAAGTGAACAATGTTCATTAATCAGCAGCATAATGTTAAGGGACAAAAATGAGATTGATCTGATTTACCACTTCCCGATGGTGATTCTGGACGTCTGCTAACAGAATCAGTGGATACCTGAGGCTCTGTAAAAGTATCTCTGGTTATTTCCTGTTGCACTGAGAAAACATTATTGGATGACAGGGTACTAGATACTTGGGTACTTGATGATACATCTGGATCTGGTGTTTGGTTGAGAAGTCTGGTTACATCAGAAGACTTGCCAGAGCTTAAATTGTCTGTGGACTGAACAGAAGGCTGGGAGCTGCTGAAACAGGTATCAGGAATTGGTGTGGGCTCATAATTTTCCAGTCTACTAGGAATCTGTGGGGTTTTTTGTGTCGTGGAGGAGACAGGGGCATGAGGAATAGGTGTACTGAGAGACTCCTGGTTTACATAACTGCCTGAAGAGTGATCTGGAAGAATAAATTACAGTAAGGGCAATGCAAAACATTCATGGTTATGCAGCCATTCAGGTTATAATACACTGCTCACAACAATTATTGGATATTTTAAAATGAATACGAAGAGGATCCCATAAGAACTTCTGGACATTCTGATCCTGTCCATGCTCCATCACTGTCAGTTTGTTTTATCAGTCTTGGGTGATCATACACCCTACTGAACAGTCAATGTGGGGCACTCTCGTCCAGTTTAACATGCTTCTGTTCATCACGTTCTACTCAATCATGAAACTTTTGTTTGTATCTCATTTGCCTAACCGAGCAACTTTTTGACTTTTCATTTGCTTTTCTGATTATCTTGTTTTGTGAAATAAAATCAAATGCTTCTTTTTTTGAATCGCTTCATATTCATTTTGAAATATCAGGATAAAAAACATTTTTATGAGCAGTTTATAATATGTTAGTTTACTGTAATGTCATGGTTTCATTAATATACCAAAACCCACCAGTCTTGGGTACTGGAGAAGGTTCAATTATCAGAGGCTTCTTTATCATAGAAGGTGATTCAGCAGTACTGAAGAGTGATTCAGAAGTCAGAGTAGAGTCACTCATGTGAAAACATAAACTTGATGAAGGCCTCCTTGTATTTAACCGAACAACTTCAGATTCCTCCACAGTTGCTTGGTCCTCATGTTTACTAGTATATGATTTTTCTGTCTGGGCTAAAGCAAACAATTGTACAACTTTAAATAAAAAGAGTTTAACCTACAATGCTTAAAAAGACTAGGGAATACTTAGCCAGGATTACCAATTTTGTGATGTGACCTTGTTGCCAGATGTGGACTAGATGTTGATTTGAACGGGGTTGTACGTTGGTTGGTTGATCGCAGAACTTTGGGGCTCATAGGAAATGTCATACTGCTTACAGGTTGGTGTAGTGGTGTCAGAGTAAGCAATCCCACCTGCTGACTTGCTAATCTGGTTTCTTGAGAATCTGCTTTAATAAAAGATTAGTCAACACGTGACAAACAAGTACAGATAAATCTGAACAACTATTTCAACAAAGAGACAATATGAGAAAAAAAATGTTTTTAACCACCATCTTTAAATGATGGCTCTAAATTTCTTGTAGAAGAGGCAGCAACTGGAGTTGCCACACAGAATGGAGCCACATGGTAGATATCTACAGATGCTTTGGATCCAAGTGTTGGTTGTTGGTTATCAGGTGAAGCTTTAAATTGTGATGCAGTCACTGCTGGTGATTTTTGGTTTGATGATGTCAGGGGTTTGGGGTTCACTGGTACAGCACTTATAGGCGACACTGGCTCCTTCATGCTTTGTTGAATGTTAGTTGTTGACCCAAGTACCTGTGATGAAAGTAGCCGCTCTGACAAAAAACAGAAGAAGGAGGAAATATTAGTTTGGAATAACAGAAGGAATGGATATAACAGTAAAGTCTTAAAGAAAAGTATACCTGTTCTATAGGTGGAGTCGGACTTGCTTGGGATATTGACAGGCTTTGATATGGGGAAAGGAGATGCATCTGGAGCCGATTCACTTAATGTTGTGGATTGCTTCTTATCAAACCCAATGTTAGCATTTTGATTACATGCCTGCAATGCTGGGTTAGCACCAGTACTGCCAGTTTTCACTAGATAGTCCTTGGTTGCTGGATCTGGTTCCTGATGGCTTAGTGTAGACATAACTTCCTGTGACTCCAAAGTATGTTCTGAATCAATGCAAAGTTAGCATGGTGAAAGATAAAGGCTTAGAAGGGAAAGAAAAAGTCAAATATTCATATAGTACTCACCATTTCTTAAGGACATATCTGGAAAAACCTTTGGTAAAAGTTTATCATGGGTCACTTGATAATTCTTTGTTTGCTGTTGGATCATTGTGTTTGTATAGTTAACTGGTTCTGGTGTCCTACCACTTATGATTGTTGATAGTACGTCCTGGCCCTCTGCTGGTCAAAAAGAATTCAACTGTGAATGTAGAGATAACTCTAAAAATTAGTATCATGAATTATGATAAATATACTCACTAGATCCATGATGGGATCCTGTGGTTAGCTCGGGTGTAGAGATACAAGCAGATGATTGGCTGAACTCTACTGGTGGTGGTATGGTTCTATTTAGATCTGAACTCATGTTATTTGATTTCCTCCAAGGCATAACTGACCTAGGACTTAATGGACTTCCTTCAACACCTCTGGATGTTTCAGGTGATACAACTGAAACAGTGCACAAAGTCTTTATGTCTGAAAATGAAAGAGAAATGAGAAATACTTTAGTTAACCCTAATTGTATTTTTTTTTTTAATGGATACAACATTATTTTTTCGATTTGCAATGATCTAATCCTAAATAATCTAAATGCCTTAGCATTTGAACATATAATTTTTGAACTATCTTTCAAATAAATTAATAGAAATGTGATATATGATGACGTCTTATATAGTTGTATAAAATGAATGAAAACAAAAGTGCATGTCAGATAACTGTTCTATCTCATGCCAGGAACACATTTACATCACCATAGTGATTTTAATCAACTCACCTTTTTTCTGGACTGAATTCTCATTGGTTCTCTTATCTGCCAGTTGATTTGACAGTGGTACGTTGGATGAGCTGCTAATGAAATTTGCAGCAGAAAGATCAGCTGATTGGACAAAGATGTCACCCACAGTCTGCGATTTGCATTTTTGACCTGCCAGATCTCGAGCCCGGCTCGTAGCCGTTACTGAACGCTGTCTTGTTGACATGTCAACACATGTCATATGCTGGTTACGTACCGATAAACTTACTTCTTCTGACCTTGTGCTTCCATAATATCCAGAAAATCCAGAATAATCTTGAATGAAAAAGACAGAAATGTAAACAGAAAACAGATATATAGTACTGTCAAAAGTATTTTGCCACTATTAAATGTGTTGATTTATCTATGGTGTAATTACCATAAACACAGTTCACAAAAATTAGGAGATAGTTCATTCAATTCATTTTGAAATATCCTCTAATTCTATTTGTATTTTGTATATATATTGTATATAACAACTTTCAAACTTGGATTTGTTACTCCATAATACAAGTCCACAGTAGACTTTCACTCACCACTTCCTGAAAAAAATTCAGGTCTAGTGTCTGTGGTCAGAGGGTTTTGATGCTTTATTTCCACACAGTCCACATGCTGACTACCAACAAGTGGTATCGCTTCTTCTAGTTTGTTGGAAATGAGTAATGATTAGTTAAAGCTTTCTATGTTTATTGAATTCAACATTGTAATCTATTTGCATTTACCTTGCTTACTTTCAGCTCTATCCTCCAGTAAAGCTGAAGGTAAACCATCTTTCTGCCCTTCTTCCACCTCTTTTTCATCTTGGCCTATCAGCTGTAAGAAAGATAATCAATAAATAAAGCAGTTTGCACAGCCAATGTAGAGCCAGGAACCAAACGGTGTTGCACAGAATGGATGAAAGTTTATTAATCATAAAGACCAAACAAAGAATAGGGTGATACCGTCCAGCCATTACTTACATTTTTCCTTACTTTTATAATGTTATTATACACATAGTATTTAGGTCATGTTATATTGTATATAAGATATATGCTGCCCAATAAGGTTGGGCCATTTTTTCAGTCTTGAAAAAACCTGGATTGGCTGAGATCAAGACCAGATTAAGATTTTATTTATCATACAAGGACAAAGTACAAGAAATAATTAATTAGTTTGTAATCACTTTGCATTCATTGTACATGACATATATTAATAAAAAATATATTTCATTACGGTGGCTCGGTGGGTAGCAAGAAGGTCCTGGGTTCATTCCCAGGGTGGAGTGGTCTGGGTCCTTTCTGTTTGGAGTCTGCATCTTCTCCCCTGTGTCTGCATGGGTTTACTCCGGGTACTCCAGTTTCCCAAACTCCAAAGATATGCGTATTAGGTTAATTAATGTCTCTAAAATGGTCCTTAGTGAGTGACTGTGTGCCCTAAGATAGAGTGGTGCCCCATCTATGGTTGTTCCTGCCCTTGTGCCCAGAGTTGCCGGGTGGCCACCGGCTAGCCTGCGACCCCGTGTGGATTAAGCAGAAGATAATGAATGAATGAATGAGTATTGCATTACATAATTTGTAAAATATAACATAACATTGTGTAGAAGTATTATTATATTACACTCTTAGATAAACTAAGGTAAAGTAACTTGTGGAACCAAAGTCACCTGGATATAGCCAATAACATCTGTTCTAAACATTCTTATTATGATTTGTGCTTCCTCCTCTCTCTGTTTTCCTGGCCTTACATATACATGGTTTCTGAAAGGGATTCATGTGGAAACTCTTCTGTTGTTGCGTCTTACGTTAAATATTTCAACATTACAAAAAGGACAAAGGGACAAAAAGAACCATGTATGGTGTTTTTAAGGATTGTAGCTGTATTTCTGACCATGTACATTTCAGTACCGTTCTATTAACAGTATATTCCCTGCAACCATGAATACATGAACATGCTTATTTATATACAGAGGGTGTCATTTCATATTTCTTATTTTTGGAATCAGGACCTCTGCACAGCCTTAAAAGATATATTTGTGGATGTCCAGGGCTCTTATTAGAAATCTGGGGTCATGTGGTGTACACAGTGTGTGGGGTTATTGAGCTGGTTATGCTGGTTAATGAGGATGCAAAGAGAGTATACGGCAATTCAAAGTTTCCGTTTTATCAGCAATGAAAAAAAAAAAGACTATTTATTATTAAAGTGATTTATATCACCCACACTCGTTTAGGGTTTCTTCCTTGCCACTATAGCCCTAAGCTCAGTTTGTGCTTGGCTTTATAAGATAATATTCTAAAGCTGCTTTGAGACAATGCTCCATTGTAAAACGCGATACATAAATAAATCTGACTTGACTTGATTAATACAGTGTGCCACTGCTGAAGACTGCTAAAAATACACAGGCAGTTTAGGAGCAGCTAAAGTAAGTAAAAAAGATCTGTAAGATGTATTACCACAGGACCAAGAGGGGAGTCTGTGTGCATTTCACTGCCCATTTTAGGAGTAATTAGTAATTCAACTCAGATCTACGGAATTAAATCACACCGCGTTGTAAACCTTGTTTTACCAAAAATAAAAACGTAATAAAACTAAATTAAACAAAAATGAAATTTATTAAAACATATGGTATAAATAAAATTTGGGATAAACTCCTTATTCAGAGCGACTTACAACTTATGCAGTCTTACAATTCAAGCAATGGTGGGTTAAGGGTCTTGCTTAAGGACCCACCTGTGGCAACTTTGTAGAGGTGGGATTCGTTCGAACCCTGTCCAGTACCTTAACCACTAGGTTACTACAGTCAATAATGAGATGGTCAAACGGTCAGAAAGATTACCCTAAGACTGTGAGATGTACAAAACCATAAAATGGCTGTAACACCTTAATGCGGTTAAAATTGTTGCTATGTTTATTTATTTTATTACCACAAGGTGTTAAGCGCATCTCTAAACATACTTAAGAGGACTGCAGTGAAACAGATAAGGTTATTAAATGTCAGTGCTGGTGTAGAGCTTGGCAGAAAGTTTAGAATTGGGATGCCAGGATCATGTGATTAAAGACATGAGTTCAGGACCTTTGTGGGCTCTGTGTGTGTGTGTATCAAATGCTGTATCAACTGTACAGCTCCCAACATAACAGTCTTTGTGTTATGTCATATTGCAAAATGTATGCAAGATACACTATATAGACAAAAGTTTGTGGACGTTTCAGCAACACATTCCTAAAATAAAGCAGCCCTTTCTGGATTCTCCATAAACAAGCACTGGCAGTAGAATGGGATGTACTGATACCCACTGCCTCTCATTATGACACATTTATAGGTTTCCAACACAAGTTCAACTCTCTGCCCTGCTTATATAAAGTCTCTCATTAAGTCTCTAAAATTGGTTTGAGAACACTGAATGAGACTAAGGCTTACACAAAATCTTAACTTAATCAGATATCATCAAAATGGACTGGAAAAAAAAGCCTGGGTTTAGTGTCTAACGTTACAACCCTACCTTCAGCTACAGTGAAGGAAATAGTTATTTGATCCCATGTTGATTTTGTAAGTTTTCTCACTTACAAAGATATGAAAAATCTATAATTTTATGGGTATGTTTATTTTACCAGAGAGAGACAGAATATCTAAAAGAAAATCCAGAAAATTACATTGTATAAAATCTATAAAATGATTTGCATTTTGAAAACAGAAATAAGTATTCTATCCCTCTAGCAAACAAGACTTGATACTTGGCGGCAAAACCCTTGTTGGTAAGCACAGCAGTCAGATATTTTATATAGTTAATTATGAGGTTTGTGCACATGTCAGGAGGAATTTTGGTCATCTCCACTTTGCAGATCATCTTTAAATCATTAAGATTTTGAGGTTGTCGCTTGGAAACTCGGACCTTCAGCTCCCTCCATAAGTTTTTTATGGGATTAAGATCTGGAGACGACTAGGCCTCTCCATGACCTTAATGTTCTTCTTTTTGAACCACTGTTTTGTTGCGTTGGCTGTATGTTTTAGGTCATTTTTGTGCTGGAGGACCCATTTTTAATGTCCTGGCAGAGGGAAGGAGGTTGTCACTCAGGATTTGACGGTACATGGCTCCATCCATTCTCCCATTGATGCAGTGAAGTAGTCCTGTGCCCTTAGCAGAGAAACACC
>JAUZSU010154442.1:0-14307 GCA_034780255.1 Parotocinclus maculicauda
CATTTCGTGTAAGTGTATATAATGACTTTAATAATTCAAGGGAACTGAAGAAAAAGTATTCACATTTTACACCCTTTTATATTTTAGTCGACTGAATTGACTAGATTAAGTCGACTAAAACTAGACTAAAACTAAAAACAATTAAGATAACTAAATTACGACTAAAACTAAATGACATTTTAATCACAAAACTAAATCAAAATTTGCTGTCAAAACTAACACTGACCACTAGTAAAGATTATATACTGCTCACAAAATGAATTCTCCAATTATTTTTGTGAGCCTACAGTATATGCTTCATATTATCAACTGTATATACTCATCCTATCCTGTCTTTTACAGAGCCAATTATATCAATGTGACTCTGGCACTGAACACTACAAAGTATCTTCTAAACGAAACCGAGTTTATTCCATGGGAGCATGCTCTGCTTAACTTGCAATACATCATCCTGATGTTTGATCGCTCTGAGGTGTACGGCCCCATACAGGTGAGCCAAATTAGTACAAAGTATAGTTGTATAGTACATGTATAGTTAGTCAATCAGAAGTGTCAATCTAACTTTTTTCCCTTTAATGTTCTTTGTGGACAGAAATACCTACGGATGCAAGTTGCACCACTTTATGAGCACTTTAGAAATTGCACTGAAAATGCAACTGTTCCTGAGAGTCTCTCTGACCAGTAGGCATTTTTTGGTTTAACTAGAATCATGTGAGGTGTTAAAGGTGCTCTATGTAAAGTTTTATTCTCCTCTCTCTTCAGGTATAATCAGATAAATGCCATTGATGTGGCATGCACCAATGGTGTTCCTGAGTGCATAAAAATGGCCAGATTCCATTTCGATAACTGGAAAAACAACAGGTAAATGCATGCTATGTTTAGAGCACAATGTTTCCATTTGTGTTTGAACAAATGGCATCACATTATTCTGGCTGCACAGTAATGTGTGGGAGTGGGGTTATCACAGCTAGATGTGATACGGTTAAGATCATATCGGTTGTATTATCACCATCTCTCTGTTCTTTTTTAGCGCATATATGATTCCGTCCAACTTACGAGCTGCTATCTACTGCAATGCCATCGCAGAAGGAGATGAGGAGGATTGGGAGTTTGTGTGGGAAAAGTACATGGAGGCCACGATTGCAACAGAGAAAGACAACTTGAGGAAGGCACTTGCTTGTAGCAAGAAAATATGGCTTTTGAGCAGGTAATGGGCAATGACAAAATGGTCCAATTTTCACAGCTTTCTAACAGCAAGCTATAAGCTCTGTAGTCACGCTTATTTAACGAATATTGTATTGTATTCTTCCCCATCCAGATACCTTGAGTACACTCTAGATCCCAGCAAGATAAGAAAGATGGATGCAGCATCTACCATAATTTTCATTGCCAAGAATGTAGCTGGACAACCTCTAGCTTGGGATTTCATCCGGGCCCACTGGAAATATATAAGTAAAGAGTGAGTTTGTTTATCATAGAACTTCTTAACTTCTTATCTTCTTATCTATAGAACGTTATTTTCAAGCAAAAGGGAATTAAGATGAATTCTGCATTTCCGTATGTTCTCGTGTTTCTCCCTCAACAAGGTAACAAGTTTTATTACAGTAGCAGATTAGGAGCTTTAAGGATCGAAGGTTCAGCTCACACTCATGATGACACCTAAATGTTGTAAAGTTGTGTGTTCCCTGGTTGCTAAGCAATATAATTATACAACCAGCCATTCTCATTTCCTTAAAACAGATATGGAGATTCTGCGGACATTGGGACCATGATTGACAAAGTGACTGAAAGGTTCTCAACAAGTTTTGAGCTGCAACAGGTAAGCTCTTGAAAGCCGCTCATGTAGTTTGTCTCTCTCACAAGGTCTTAGCTGTTTACATGGCACAGATGTTTAGATCAATTATAGTTTATATGGGAGAAAACCTATGGGGTTCAGCTGGTTTACATTACACTGCTATTATACTGTAATGACATTACACACTACTGTTTCCATTCTCACATATGTGAGCTCACCCACACATCTCTGTCTTTGTCCAGATTTTGCAGTTCCAAAGTGAACATGATGACAGTGTATTCGGGCCGGTCGCACCAGTTTTGGACTATGCCATTGAGAGGACCGAAGCCAACAGTAAATGGGTGAAAGAGAATAAACAGACCGTGCTGAATTGGTTCAGGGAAGAACCACTGGAATGAGAACCAGATGTGTCGACCTTGTGTGGAAATACTGTAGCTACTACATTCCATGTTTTATGATTTCTGTTTATCTGTGTTCAAAGCACTTATGTATGTATCTGTAAGAGGGACCACTAAATTAAAGCAACATAAAGAACAACTTCTTAAAATGTATGTAGTTATATAATTAATGTTTACGTTATGGTTTTACAGTATTAAGAGATAAACAGAATATTTCCTATTAGTTCAACTAAAATGACAATATTTGTGATTTATAAAACTGCACATGAATAAGTAATGCACTAATATGCTACATCCACAACCAGAAGAAGTGTAATGAAACTGCAACTAATATATACTGCTAAAAAAAAATGGGGATATTTTGAATTACCCCCTAATTTTTGTGAGCAGTATATTACTGGTACCAGGTTTATACAAATACATAAATAAAACAAATACAACACTAACTACTTACCTAAACTCTAAACCTTTTAAATCTAATAATGTAGCATAAATGTATTCCTAAAATTGAATTACGTGCCTTCACTATAAAGCACTGTTTACGCAGAAGAAATGCCATTCAGGAGTGCTACTTACCTAAGCATTTTAAGCACTTTTTTGTTAAAATACATTTATTTAATATATACAATTGCATATTTTGTAAATATTAAACCTGATATAAATGTATTTTTCTCATGTAAAATCTTTTGTATTTTAAACAAACTTCGGTGGATTGTTTTTTTTCTGTTCCCCATTCTGCAGTAATTTCCTTATTAAAGTTATTTTCATAAAATGTTTTTCCCTTCTGTCTCATTCCCTAACAGTGGAGGCTCAAGGTCTAAGACCACTAGTAAAATCCTTCTTTTTATAAAAAAAAATATACATTTTAAAAAATAAAAATCAGCATAAATATTGGAGTGAATCTTTGAAAATGTATTTACATATAAATTGTAGTAATTTGTATTATCTGGCATGTACCCTTTTGCTGTAAGATAGCTTGCAATCGAGCTGACACACTTTACAATTTAATGAGCCAAGTTATTGCAGAATGATTTCACAATATTCCAAAGTGCATATTGTGATGATACTGAAGGTTTGTCTCTGTCTTCCAGTACTTCCATAAATACCTGATGGGCTTTATGCCAGGTGACTATGGATTAAAGTCCAGAACTCCTTTATCTTCTTTGGTCTTCAAGAATTTGCTTCAAAAGTTTGAAGTGTGATTTGGGTCATTATCCTGCTGCAGTATGAATCATTCCTCACAAAAATCTAAACTATCAAAAGTATTTTTAATCACTGTAACTATTTTGGGTGTACAGGGTGAGTCAAAAGCTACAGGACACCTTTTTATTTTAGAAACAAAAGGAAAGTGGCTTATCCGAACACAATACAGCAAATAATGGGTGAGGGCTCCTATCTTTTAGGATATGTCCAGAACATGGCCGCCATCTCGAAAGCCACCTTATTGGATCAAGGACAAGTTTTTCCAATGAGAAGATGGTTATGTAGCTTATGAAAGAAATTATTATTTATGATTATGATTACTTATGATTGATCTATATATTGTGGTTCATAGGTTATCAACACAGAAAATTCAAAATGTTTGATGTTGATCACATATATCTGAAGATGTAATTGACAATTCTGGTGTCCCAAGAGTGCAGTTGCATTGGCTATGTGTCATAGCCTCAGACTACAACATCCGACAGCCAGAAAGACGACCAATTTCACACAGCACTGTTGTGTCCCTCATAGCTATCGCTGTGGACGACAAGCCATTGTCTGAAGATCGCTACCAACAAAGAAACCTCAACAATGGTTTTAGCAGCCTTCGAGAAAAATTTGCGAAGCGTCCTGTGGCTTCTGACTGACAAATTAATTTTTTTTTCAGATTTACAAAAATGCAAATGGAGTGGAATAATTTTATTTATAACGTTTTACAAGTCTAAACTATACAAAAGTTCATCTGAAAAACCGCTACAGGGCTGTTTTTCAGTTACAATACAACTGTGCCTTAATAGCAATATAATGATATACATTTTTATGTGGTCCATTAAGAAAATAAAGCAGACAATTCAAAGGTCAGTAATAAATTCCATTCCAAAACATATTTATAGCAATTATGCTGGGATATCGGCTAATACAGTCCAGGGAAAATGCATGTCATGACTTTCCACCTTCCAACTCTTTGTACTGATCAATCATCCTGAAATGAGAATAAACACTAATCTAAGATTAAATGTGCTAGGAAAATCACTTGATTACCACAATCCTCATGTTATGAAATGTGGTGAAACACACAAGCTAATAAGGAAACATTATATAAAGTGCCTATAATTAACTTTGTGGGGCAGATTATACATTTTAACAGTATTACTATAGATTTTTGGTTTATTTAGCTATTGTTTTATTAAAATAATCAACTGTCACAATGTAACAATTTACTTTAATGCCCACACAAAATCATCATATAATTTCAATACACTTACCTTTTAAGAGCCAGAAAGTACTTTATACAAATTAAAACAAATTTAGAAACTTTATATGGCAAAAATGTATTTATTTAATTGTTTACCTCTGTCACTAGGCCATCTTCATGACAAGACTTGATTCTCATGGTTAATTATTCTTTAGTATGGAAACATCAATTATTAAAACGTTATTTGAAAGCGATTGTATATTTGGTCACTTAGGTACAACCACTCACCAGCAGTTGTTTTTGTTATTTCAGAAACATACTTTTCTCCTACTGATTTTTCTGCTAGTAATGCACAGTAACACAAATAATTCACCATACCTGAAAAGGCGGGATAAATCTAAAGCTTTAACTGCTACATGGAGTACTGTTCAGCATGTTATGAAGATGAGCGAAGTATATGACACTATCAACAGCTTGCCATTTAAACTTGTGAACAAGGAATCTACCAAGGGGACAGAGGCAATTTTGATAAACAGAATACAAGTTTTCAAGGATAAGACTTCTATGTGATCTGTACACAGAACAACAATCTCACAAGCTTAACACAAAGGTTAAGTTGTTCTTTTGATGCCACGTGGCAAAAGGGTTGAAGATCAGACAAGAACCTGAACCTACTGGACTAAAATCTGAAGACTATGTTTGGCAAAGACTATGCATAGCACACCATTCAACAGAAACGATATATGTTTAGTGCTGTTTCATTCCGGTCAGAATTCCGGGGTCTCCAGCTCCTAATTTCGTGGAACAACTCTACCCCAGAAACAGCTAAAAGGCACTGCCAGAATTCAAGAGCAGGTCCCCACAGTAGTGTTCATATTAGACCACTAAGCCTCCTAGCACTGTTACTGGAGTTAAGTTAAGATGACTTATTAACTCTGGAAAAGTGGAAGTGTTTATTTTTTTAGGCTGCCAGACAAATAGTGTGTATTTTAAAGGAGTATGATTAACTGATTACTCTAAATTGCCATTGTGTGTGTGTGTGTGTGTGTTAGGCTGGTATCTACTATAACAATGTTAAGTCCAGGTTAAAAACTGTTCTCTTTAGCTGTGCATATGATACCTGATTGTGTTTTTACCTGCACTCTGCTTTTTATTAAAGGTTAATGTTTTTGACAGTGTTTTAATTGTACTTTTAACTTTGTTTACATTTTTTATTTTATTTTATTATTATTATTTTTTTAATTCTGTAAAGTACTTTGAATTACTTTGTGTATGAATGGTGCTTATACAAATAAACTTGCCTTGCCATATAAATAGTTCTGATATAACCTCGTGTGTGTTGCTGAAATGGCCACTGATGCTGATAGTGACGTTAAGCAAACCAAATAAACAAACTACATGCACTGTGAACAAGGAATAATGCAGTTCAGAAAGTAACCATCTTACCCACTCATCATCCTCAGCCCCATCACCTGGTGTGGATGGCTTGGCTTTACTCTGTGTATCTGCTTTGCTGGCCATTATTTTGTCTGTCCATGAATCCCCAGCTGCCTCATCTCCAGCAAAATTGCACTTTGTCACTGTACCGGCATCCAATTTGGCAAGAGTCACTTAAAACACAAAAAGAAATTATGCTTAAAAGTTCATTTCAACCTTACCACTAGGTTATACACAAGGTGACACTTACATATGAAAGGACCATCTCCTTTGGTCTTCAGGCGAATATCCTGTCCTCTTTCCAGCTCCATCTTCTCCATCTCAGTCTCCAGTAACCAGAATGCAATGGACAGGTTGGGGCAGTGCTTTTGAGTTATCTGAAGCAGCTCCTTTTTGTTTACTAGTTCCTTTAGTTGCTCTTCAGTAAGTTGATCAGATCTGCCTTTGGCCTCCAATTCTGTGTGATTAATGTATAGTCATTAGTAACTTTCCTAACATATGTACAGTAAAAGATTGAATCCATTTTTATAGCGGCAGCAAAAATAACCCACATGCTCTGTGAAATGAGGTGTATGATAATAAAATTGTCATTAGAATGGAAACCATTTTGGTCTGTCCAATTCTCTAGTTCACACAGCTCAATCTTCATTAAGGAAAGGACTTGACGAAGCTCATCTAACACAAATTGCATCTTTACTTGTGCATCTAATGAACAGGGACTATTGTTGCAGTGACCAGGAAACTATCCCTTATCTGAAATGTACCCAAGACTGTGTAACACATCTACAAGCATGAATAATCGATGTAATTCAATTTGGTATGGACATGTTTCTGGATGTAGGTGAAATCAATGTTCAGGAACACTTGCATCACAGACTTGTGCAGTTCAGCCAGATTTCAACGATGCCCCCCTGACGTCTTGTTCCATGTAGTTCCCCATATTTTTAAGAGGATTCACAACTGGGAATTTTGTAGGCTAGTCCAGATGTTTAACTGCTCCCTTAATCATGCCAATCAGTTACATTTGAAACCTTGTGAATGGAAGAATTGTCATCTCGGGATACAAGAATTCCGAGATAACACGAAGCCTCATTGAAGGCTTCCTGAGGTCTTTCAATGAACGACTCATTAATATAATTAACATCTGATTTGTGACCCATTTTCCACAAATGGGACGAGACATTCATTGCAGTGTACCACCTCTTCTCAATCTATCAATCCCATCCTACAGGTATGTATTGCCCAGTCATGCTCGTGCAACACTATCTACAGGAGCCTAAAGTTACTATCACCTTAAACATTTTTTTTGTACAGGGAGCTTATCAATTCCCACCAGCTGACTTTTTCCAAACTAAAATCTTGAATCAATTGCAGAAAAAGATTGGGACAAATGGTCTTCTTGACTGGAAACATTATGAAGATACATTACAATAGAGAAACTGAGATTGAACAGATGCTTAAGGGAAAGATCATGGTCTCCGTAGTAACACATATTTAACTGTAGTATTTTTCTACTGATTATTCCCTCGTCCTTATTCTCAAATAAAAATATAAGAGACCAGTGAAACAAATAACAGTGACCTGTCAGCCATTGTTGCATTAGGAATTGGCAAGGTCTACCAAAAATCTCTTATGATCATGATCTCACACTCAACTGACATTTGGAAAAAAACAAACCAATAAGAAGACAAATCTCAGCTTTGGAATGCTGCCGCCCCTGAACTCTACATATAATATTTTGCATTAGTCAAACTACCAACAGCCCCTTTGGAAAACGTCCTGTACTCCAGATGGTTAGTCTACATCTGGACAACACTTTTGCACGTTTTCACACATGTAAACCTCTAATTAGAAGTGTGTATGAATTCAGACTGTTTAAATGTCCTTGAGCCTGGAAAGCATTTTGTAAGCACAAGAAAGGATACGGAGTGACTTTCCCAAGTGACTTTCCAGTTTCCACAAGTTCTAATGCAACATCTGGCTGTTATTAAATTTCATTTAAGAAAAAAATACAGACTGAAATCTGAATGAGGCAGCCCACTGAGAACAAAATAGTACTGCTCTTACTTTTGATCTACTGTTAAAAAAGGTAAAGAACTGAAAGTGTAAATCACAGTTCATTTTTCCTGTAGCCTTAAAAATTTTCATATAACATGAAACTAATGCTTTAAACTACTAATTTAAGTGGTTCAGAAACAACTAAAAGCATAAATATGTCCCCCACATTTGCTTCAGTAGCTCTGGGGAACAGTTATAATGACAACACCAAATCAGAGAAAGTTTGGGCAGTATGGAAAACGCAAAATGAAAAGTACAAAAAACCCCACACAGTGTTTTAACATTTCCTTTGACTTCTATTTCATTACAGACAGTTATAAAGCTGAGATATTAATGTTTGTCCTGATCAACTTCATTTTGTTGGTGAATAAACATCAATTTCTGCATTTAAGGCCTGCAACACACAGTAACACTTGTAATTATGTAAATAAACTACACAGGTTATGTGAACAGGTGATTATAATCATGATTTGGTACAAAGGTTGAATCCACAAAGGGCTGAGTCCTTGAGAAGCAAAGATGGCCAAATAATCTCCAGTTTGTCAACATATGATTGATTAAATTATTGTATGTTTAAAACCAATGTTCCTCAAAGAAAAATTGGAAGATATTTGCTTATTTCTCCCTGTACATTGAGTAATATAATTAAAGGATTCAAAGAATGCAGAGAAAGTTCAGTGCGTAAAGGGCCGAGGTGCAAGCTTAAATTAAACTCCCGTGTGGCCCTCTGGTCCCTCAGATGGCACTGCATCAGGAAGTGCCACAAGGCAAACCACAAAGAATACTTTGGCAGACCTTTGACAAGCACAACACCACAGAGTTACATTCACAAATGATACTCACAACTACTGTGCAAAAAAGAAGCCTTATGGTAACCAAGTGGCAGAGGCATCTAGGATGGACCTTCACACAGAGGAAACATGTAGATGAATCAGTACTCCAGACTGGGCACCATGTGCTCTGGACCAAAAACAAACTGGACCATCAAGAGTATTTTCAGCAAAAAGTCCAAAAGATAGGGTCTGCCATGGTATGGGGTTGTGTCAGCGCCCTTGACAAAAAGTAATTTACATTTATGTAATAGCAGCATTAATGCAGAAAAGTACACTGAGATTTTAGAGAAACATTAATCCTTTGAGATGACCTTTCTAGAGACAGCCATGCATTTTTCAGCAAGACAATGTAACACAAGCCAAATCGGACAAAGTTAAGACTGAATTCTGCAAAACCTTTCAATCCTTCTTTGAGTTAATTTGTTGACAAACTGGAAATCTTGATCTGATTTTGAACCACATCATTATTAAATTGACTGCGGTAGCCTAGTGGTTAAGGTACTGGTTAAAATCCCACCTCTGCCCAGCTGCCACAGTTGGGACCTTAAGCAAGTCCCTTAACCCACCATTGCTTGAATTGTAAGTCACTCTGGATAAGGATGTCTGCTAAATACTGTCAATGTAATGTAATAACATGTACAACAAGCAATGGAAATAACATTGAATATAAATTTAAAATGTGTCTTGCCTAGATATAGCCTGTTGTAAGATACAATAAATTTCTTGTGGGACTGTGATGGCTTTGTGGTCATGGTACTGGACTATGGACCAGAAGGTTCAGGGTTCAAATCCCACCTCTGCCACAGTTGGGTCTCTGAGCAAGGCCCTTAACCCACAATTGTTTGGATTGTAAGAATGTATTAATTGTAAGTCGCTCTGGATAAGGCCGTCTGCTAAATGACATCAATGGAAATGGAAATTCAACTGTTGACATCAACTGTTAGAAATCAACATTATCTAGTTTTGCCCTAGACTTTACCTGTTATAACCTTTTTTGGAATGTATTGCAGACTTATAAATAAAAAAAAATAAATGTAAGGAACATTGTGTTTCTTTTTTGTGTTTTCCATACCGTCCCAACTTTTCCTGATGTGGGATTGTAGGTCTGTTTATATAGTGTATATACCACCAATGCTTGGGTCATTTAAATTACTCTAGTTTTTGTCTCTTTCTGTGAATGAGAACAGCACCTCAGACTGCTGAACTCACATTTCTTTTGCCATGTTTCTGAAGCCTGCTAATGGGAGTGTTAGTTGTGCTCAAGCTTCATAGCTGCAACTTGTTTGAAAACGAGTGTTGCTTGTTTTTGCTTTCGTTCGGCTCTCTATGTCACGCTTTGCTGGCGTTCCACATATTATACTATGTATAGCTTGCCCAGGTAAATGACAAATTCAGAGTATAGTTAACGCTGAACGTGTATTCATGTGTAGTATCAGACTACTTTTGATTGTGTCAAAACACTGTAAATAAAGCCATGGTAAAATGGGGAGTACCTGTATAGCTTATGTGTATGGTGGCTGGGCACCACTGGACATACTTTTCATGTTTTTCCTACTCTTGCATCCCAACCTTGCTCAGGTATGAAACATCACTACATAATGTATTTAATGTCATTAAGTCAGGGATTCTTCTGGGTGAACAGAACAGTTGTAAGCTTTTATACAATCACATAAAGATGTATTATCTTGATAAGAAGACATACCAGGAAATAAAGACCAGCTCTAGCAGACCATGGAATTTCCCCCAAATCCTCATCTGCAATATCAAAAAAAGTACTCACTGTAGGATGACATCAGATAACCCGTGTTGACCTTCCTCGTATCGCTGAAGTTGGGCTCTATCTCATTACCCTTGGCATCAAATTTTCTGCAGTGGATACGAGTAGGTTTGATGTATAAAATGTTATAGCGCTCCTGTAATACAAACAATGCACTAATATGAATGTCAACACAGAACCTAATAACCTTGAGACGCTGAATAAAGCTTCATTTATTCAAATGTTACTGAGTGTTATATGGCACATTAAATATGACATCAGACATATAAAACAATATAGTAGAACATATAAACCTATAATAAGTTACATTCTTTAACTGACTTTTCCACAGTCCTGACATTAATATGGAGTTGGTAAAGCCTTTCTACAAGACTTTGGACCGTGTCTGTGGGAACATTTGCCCGTTCATTTAGAAGAGTATTTGTGAGATCAGACAATAATGCTGGCTCACAGTCTCCGTTTTAGTTCATCACAAAAGTGGCGTTGAGGTCAGTGCTGTGTGTTTCCCAGTTTCCTAGTCAAGTATTGCTACATCAAAGTTACCTAACCATTCTTTTATAGACCGTGTTGCATTGGGCGCTGGGACAGTGTTTTGCTGGAGACAGAGAAAGGGCCTTCCCCACAAATTGTTTCCACAAAGTTGGAAGTATAAAACTGTCCAAAAGTTTTAAATATCACTCTACCACCAAACTTTACAATTTGCACAGTGCAGTCAGGCAATAGACATTCTCCATGCATTCGCCAAACCCAAATTCTTCCAACAGACTACCAGATAGAGAAGCGTGATTTGTCACTCCAAAAAACATGTTTCCAGAGTCCAGTGCTTTACACTACACCACCCAAGCCATGGCATGGTGCTTGGTGATGTAAGGTTTGCATACAGCTGCCATAACACTCCTTTTGTACTGACATTAATGCCAGATAAGGTTTGGAACAGTCGCTACAGGTCCTACCTAATACTTGTAAATATTATTCTACCTATTTATATTATAAGTATTCAGACCCTCAATTCAGTACTTTGTAGACGCCCTTTTTGCAAAAATGACAGTTGCTTGTTTGGTCTGTAAAGTTTTACTAAATTACATTTGGAGTTAGAACACTCGTCATGCAGATCAAGCCTACAGTTGCAATAAATAGTATGTAAACCCTAGACTGTTAAACTCCCTGTTCATGTGTTCACTATAAAAACACTGAACAAATATGGTATTATTGTACAGACACAATGAGAAAGTGGCTGCTGACTTGTGGCGGATGGAGCAATAAGATCTGGGGCAACAACAATTCAAAACACTATAAAACAATTTAAGTGCAGTGGTCCATCACATATGATGCAACAAAATAATGACACAACAAACAAGTAAATCTGCAACATACTGATGTGTTTTAACTGTGTTTTAGAATGTTCAAGTCAAAATCCAGTTCAAACTGAGATTTTGTGGCGTTGCGTGCAATAAATCCATACAAGTTTGAAAATTCCTCCTCAACACTGTTCAACTCTGATCAGCAGCACCAGAAACATTATTGCTGATTAAGGAGGTCCTATTAAATACATGGGTTCACATGCCTTGTCTGTGATTGTGAATTATCAATATGTTAAAAAAACTATTGTGTGTTAGGTCGAATAGGAGTTACCTGATGCACAGTTTCTTTGTATTTATTATTGCAGCTGTATGACTGACTTTCACAAGTGTTTTTTTATTATGTCTGTTTAATACATGACATATGCATGAGACTTTTAAAATGAGGAAACTGGGCAGTAAAAAAGAAAAGAGGAAGCCATTGGAAGTGGTGGTGATCTTGTTAAATAAATTAAATGAAAACATTCTGATCATAAGCCAAACCATAAGTTTGTAGGCAAACTACTTGCACTATACAGTGATGGCTCAGCGTTTAAGGGTCTGGTCTACCAATAAGAGGATTGTGAGTTCTGCAAGCTCTGCCAAGCCACCACTGTTTGGCCTTTAAGCAACTCTACAGTAACAACTCTAGAGACCCAGTTTCAAGTCCTGACCACTGCCTCTGTGGAATGTGCATGGGTTTCCTCCAGGTACTCCAGCTTTCAACATGGCAAAGGGTGTCAGTGTGTGTGCATGCATAAATGCAAAAACAGAAAAAAATGTGCTTATTAAAACAACATTTTCTTGCTCAGTGTTATTTAACATGATTTGGATAGTATTATTGTAATATTAAACACACAGCAACAAGGTTCTGGGTTCAATCCCAGGATTGAGCGGCCTGGGTCCTTTCTGTGTGGACTCTGCATGTCCTCCCCGTGTCTGCGTGGGTTTACCCCAGATACTCGGGTTTCCTCCCACAGTCCAAAGACATGCGTGTTAGGCTAATTGGTGTCTCTAAAGTGACCCTTGGTGTGTGACTGTATGCGTGTGTGCTCTAAGATGGATTGGCATCACATCTAGGGTTGTTCCTGCCCTTGCGCCCAGAGTTGCCGGGTGGCACGATCTCGTGTGGATTAAGCGGAAGATAATGAATGAATAAATATTGTAATTGTAATAAGTTCTGGAACTAATACGTCATAAATGCCCTATGCCACAAAATCTCACGTTTGATTGTGCGCAGCATGAAGGGAAGTGTCTCTCACTATTGCTTTAACCTACCTTTTTATTATTGATGTCTGTGATTGCATGTCGAGACACATCAACAAACGTTCCCTCCAGAATCACTCCAGATCCACTGAAAC
This sequence comes from Parotocinclus maculicauda, assembly GCA_034780255.1. NCBI lineage: Eukaryota > Metazoa > Chordata > Actinopteri > Siluriformes > Loricariidae > Parotocinclus > Parotocinclus maculicauda. The sequence goes on from JAUZSU010154442.1 coordinate 13,395, forward strand.
AGAAGATCAGTCACATTTCAGGTCTAAACGGGCATTTGTATGGCAACAAAAAGTTGTTTCTTATTCGGCATGTAACAACGCCTCTTCTCTCAGCGTATTAAACCGTATGATATGGCATAATACAAAGTAGATTTAAGTAGCATGTCCAAACTACCTCTGATAAAGAGATGGGTTCCACGGAAATGGCAGATTTTCGTTATGAACTGGTTTATTCTCTAACGCTCTGTTATCATATATGCGACTCATTTTGGAATTTCAGGATCCCCCAAACTTCCTGATTTTACGTCATTGCGTAACGAATACGATGGAGCCGATCTACAAATTACATGCGCGTACAGTTCTAATAAACCCTTATTTGTAGATCAGTCAATCTGTGCACTATTCATTCGTATCATTCATAATTATTTGATTAAATACAGTTTCAGTATGATTAATTATTACAATCATGGACATCATCAAACCCAGACCCCACTTTTCTTTTGAAAGTTTTGACATTTCTGTGTTGCTAACGTTTTAACCACAATAGAAATTCTGAGACAATTCTGGTCTTCTTTCATAAGCTACATCACAAACTTCCCATTGGAAAAACCTGCCCTTGATCCAGCATGGCAGCTTTTAAGATGACGGCCATGTTCCGAACATAGCCTAAAAGATAGGCCCTCTCACCCCATACTTGCTGTAATGTAATGTAATGTAAGATATGCAATTTTCACAAAAACTAGAGCATTTTCAAAATGAATACGAAGTGCTTAAAAAAAGAAGCATTTTATTTTGTTTGAATGAACAAGATCACTGGAAAAGTTGTTTGATTACGCAAATTAGATCAAACTTAATTATGGTGATTGAGTCGGTGACACTGATGAGGACGAACAGAAGCATGTCAAAATGGATGACATTGATGACACATTGACTG
>JAUZSU010154452.1:0-14306 GCA_034780255.1 Parotocinclus maculicauda
GACAATGATTGTACATGGAGGCATTCTTAATGTCATGCCAGATCAGTGTATATACAACATATATACGTTTTGGACATTTTGGAAATGTTTGAAAAATGTATAGAAAAAAACACACACACACACACACACACACACACACACACACAGTGTTTCTTACATTTACTTTAACTTTTATTTCATTGCAGACAATGTGAACCTGATATATTTCATATTTCATCCATTGCCACATTTCAGGCCTCCAACACAATACAAAAAGGGGACGGGTCAATTAAGAATTAGTAATTAATTCAAATACATAAAAAAGATGTGATTTCAAACAGGTGATTGTGAATAATGACTGAAAAAAGCAGCATCCATGAAAGTAAAGGAGTAAAGTGGCCAGATGATCTTCAGTTTGCCAACAAATGCTTGAGAAGCATAAAACATTTAAATGTTTTTAAAAAATAATGTACCTGAAAGAACTAAGAGATTTGAGTATTTCTGCCGCTACAGTCTATAATATCGGTAAGTCAAGGAATCTGGAGAAATACACGATAAAACTATCCAGACATTAAACTGTCACTCTTCTCTCATGAGTAACGTTCTTCTCTGTTAGTGTTTGTTTCTAAGATTAAGACATATTCAAATGATTCGCTACAAAATGATGGTATGCATCAACATACATTTTTACATATAAAAACGGTTTTGATGATGCAAGTTCGTTTAACTGAAGAATCACCCATAAACACAAATTAATAAAAAATGATGTTGTTTTTAGAACCTTATTGAATCGCGAACGATACATCCAGTGCCATCAAAATCAAATCTAGTCTGAATCATGTAGTTAGTGTGTTCCTAGTATTAAATTAACTTCACCCACTATTAAGGTCACTATAAAGGAGTTTAAATGCGTTCATTCGTGTGAAACAAGCAATTCATTACTTACCCCAACAATTTAAATATTTATTACTTATAATTTTGTATAATTAATATTTTCCAAATGACAACCATGAGAAAATGAGTCACGAAATAACTTTTTAAAACTCATTCATAATTTTGGAGACGAAGAAGGCTTTTGGGAAACACTCGTAAAGTTGGCGTCATTCTTATAGTTGTTCGCAGTTCGAAGAGCAATCGTAATCGGATCGCGATGATCATGTCACTCTTTATGTCTTTAGACCAGGTCCTTTCTGCTTCTACTGGCTAATGCATTTTATAAAAGTACAACACAACAGCCTGTCTGAAGAGTCTCGAGATGAATATAGACTAGGAATGTGCACAGCATCACAACCTTAATAATCAGCATCCCTGCGTTCATTTATGTATTCAAATAGCCTAGTACTAGGAGCTGTGTATTAATTTATCACCTATGCAAAAACATTATATGTTAAACAATGTCATTAATTATCGTTTGCCGCATGCAGCAAAGTTGATTATAGTGATTCGAATATAAAACAAGCCACACAGATGGGTGGGCATTAGGAAGGAGAGGCTCATTTGAATAGGTTAGCAGACATTAATGGCAACCATGATTTATTTTTCCTTCCTGCGCTTTAATGATATTGTTATTCCATGGAGTTATTTGCATCCTTCTGAGCTGGGTACGGCTAAAATAAAACCTCACGAACATTATTTGATCTCCAGGAAGAAAAATGTTTTGTAACACTGGGCTACTATTGTGCGAAGTTGTTTATATAACACGCACATACAGATTTCAGAGATTAAAAGTAATTTTAAGGCATTAACCTGCACTGGTACAGTAGGCTATGTGAAGTGTTACCTTTGAGAAAAAGGATATCAAATAAAATGTGGGCTAAACAAGAGAGAGAGAGACAGAGAGAGAGAGAGAGAAAGAGAGAAAGAGAGACAGAGAGAGAGAACTGTTTATACACCCATATGTACATTAAACCAGTTGTTTATAATTTAGTGCCTCCCCTCTACTTCACGGCTAAAGGCACTGACCTGCAGAAATAGATTTTTATGTATGACAAACCATTATGGTCAACATTATGGCTTTGCATTTTTATAAATGTTAGTAGATTGGTGAGGAAAATGTAGGGTAATCTTTAGTTGTGCATTTTTTTCTTTGTTTGCCCCAAATTAACAACTTAACATCAAATGAATATCCAAATTAACAACTTTTGCTATTCATTGACCTTAACACCCCCCCCCATCCCCACCCTCCAGAAAATCATCAGCTACAGTAGGTTTAAAGGTAAAAGAATAGCAGCTGAAAGGAGGGGTAGTGAAGCCACTGGCACTAACTATGTGGGAGCAGGTGCCAACACAGAGGACAATAAACATGATACACACAAGATGGCTACTCACTCAAGGTATGTATGTTGCCAGTTATTTGGTCATTGGTTTACTGATGCTGCATTTCATTAGCGGTGTCCACGTTGGAAAGTAACCAGTTTTTACATTTATCTTTCTTTTAATTATTGTTTTAAACTATTTAAACCATGTACTTCTTTTCACTCACCTTGCTGTCTTTTTCCTACTCTTGACCTGCACACCTCTCTCTCCCTCACTCTCTTTTTCTCTCTCTCGTCAGTCAGGATCTTAATCAGCACCAGATGGACACACTGTTGAAATTGTCCAAAAGGCTCAGAGAACGCGGGGAGCTGTCAGGCCTGTGGAGAGAGTGGAATTCTTCAACAATAAAACCTGGATTTATTGCCTCACTACCACAGTACTAGTCCCTGCTCTGATAAAATGTTCCCTTTCTGATAGAGGAAGGCCACTGTCCATTACACTCAACCTACTCCACTACCAGCCTAACAACAAGCTGCCGTCAGAGACCAAAAGCCTTAACATCCCCTACTGAGCCAAATGAACCTGCTAAAATAGCTGCTTTCCACAATAGGCCGGGTAATTGAAACCAGAATGTGGAGGATTTGATAAATAGCTTGACCCTGAAGGAATGCTCAAGCCATAAATTTTAAGTGCATTTTGGCTGTGTGTGTGTGTGTGTGTGTGCGTGTGCGCACGTGCGAGTGTTTTAGTAAAATTCAGAATTGTTCATGTGTAGAGCCATGTACAGAGCAAAAGTTTGAACACCCCTGGTAAATTTCCATATATTGATTATTTAACACAGCATCTGCAAGGACATCTTTAAGAAGAACATATCTCAACATTTCAACACTACTAATAATTCCATTAAGTTCCTTAAAAACAAAATGATCTGGATACCTAATTGTCACTTTCACCACAATATACACTGCTCACAAAAATTAGGAGAAACTTCAAAATGAAATCTCCCATAATTACATATACCTGCATTTTGTGAGAAACGTTTGTTAACTATATGAATTAAATGTTCAATAATATGTTATATTTAATTTTGTTGTCATCTAAAGTTTGGTCATCATTTTGTTTTACTAAAATGTCTTTATAAGTCTGTTTGAGCAGGACTGAGTTTGAATTATTTGCACACACGCATGCACACCAACTCTGTGTGTCTTAAAGCATCATTTCACCCTAACATCAAATGCACTGCAAGTCTTGTGAACTCATGGAGTCACTTAACATACTTAATTGTTTGCTTTAAAACCTTTTGCAGGGTAAAGCATAGTATGTGTTTAAAACTATGAAAATATAAGATAGAAATGGTGTCATCAGAAGTAACATTACGCCTGGAATGACAAAATAAACTGAAAAAAAAAATAGTATTTATTTCAAGGATAAATACATGAAAATAAACAATAGTAGCTCATGTGGTTTGAAGGTAAAATGCATTTACTGGAAACAGTTTTCATGAGGACCTGGCTTAAGGACCTAGGTTGGACTTTAAACATGAAGGTGATGAACTGGCACCCTGTCTAATCAGTAAATTCTGTCATAGAAATATTAGATAATGCACAATTTGAAGAAAAACGAAATACTCTAACATTATGTATTGTGGAGTTTTTTTGTATCTCAATTTAGATAGGATATGGCAACCTACTCTTAGTACATATAAAATATATTAGACTAGATAGTATTGTTTATGCAATGGTATAATGACCATATGTCATCAAATCTTAGTCTCTTTATTAGAATACAGTCAAACTACAGGAATTGTGTATACAGTATAAAAAAGAAAATCAGAAATAAAAACAGATTTTATGTGTGACCTTCCTTTTCACTCGAGTTAACCCTTCTACAGTTCAAACTAGTCTGATGAGGAATTGTCTTTTTGGAAGGGCAGCAGCCAAGAGATCACTCTTTCAACATGGGAACAGGGCAAATAGGCTAAGCCAAGCTGAAGCTCACAAAGATTGGAATAGAGATCAGTGGAAAAAGAATATTATGGAGTGGCACATTCATGTCTTTTGGGTCAATTCGTTGACAATGTTTTATATGTATTCTCAATGATAAACAATATATTTAATGGGGGCCTGAGACTTTTGTATTGTCAGAATTGTTCATAAATAAATTGTATAATAAATGAGCCATGTTTTAAAACACTGGAGTTAAGATGAGTGCCCACTAAATGTCCTTAACCTGTTGCTCCATCTATTTGTTTTCATTTGGTTTTACTGAAATAGCTCAGTCCTAAATAGTGAAAGGGTATTGCAGAATTGCTAAGTACTTTATGTGATTCTGATTTGTGATCACAAAACTCAGGCACTGCATAAACAGAGCCACCTACACAATTTATGGCACTTGCCAAAGCTAAAATCAAAGTCCTGTATATTTGTGCAATGAGAAATTCTTTTTCAGATTGTCAATCATGGAGTCACTGGTCTAATAACTGAAGCACATTCAGAGAGGCTGGGCCTAATTTGTCCCCAAGAATTTTACCAAACACATAATCATGCTATTCTTGTCCCTTGCCGATTGTTTGGCACATTATTTAATGCAGTACAGCTACAAAAATATGCTACACATGACTGCATATCCCTGGGCTTCTTACTTGCTAACAGTTGTTACCAGTGTCCTTGCCACCCATTGACATAGGAACAAATGAACTTTGTCATGAGCCAGGCACATAAATACTTGTCTTTACATGTCTTTTCCATTTTCCAAAATAGCTTGTAATTTGTTTTATGGCTCTAATATTGATTGCATATGTTTTACAAGATGTCATTACAAGAGTCACCTTTATTCAAGTTCAGTTTTTCACATTGTGGTAAAGGAGGTTTGGTGGAATATGTGACATTTCAAGGGCACTTCTTCATATTTCAAAGCCCTTTAGCCTCACTTTTTGAGGGATGGCACTTCAGTGAGTTAGGGTTTTCTGTTAATGTTGATGATGTAGATGCCATAGCATCTGATTGGTGCCTAGAGAGATGGTATAAGCGATAAACTTTCATAATTGGCAAAGTTTGTTTGTCATTAAACACTCTGACAATACTATATAGTATATCTTTGTAGAACAACTTGCTAAGTGGCTGCTCATTGGTCTTTTAACAGGAGGAAGCAACACATAAAAGGGGAATCAAAAATTGAACCAATCAGCACAACAGACAAATTCTTTAATCGGAAAGTGTTGTTCTTGTTGAATGCACTTGTGTTTGGAAGTACTGTTTGCTAGATAAAAACATTTGTTTGCTTGTTGAGATTTAGAACCACTTATACATACCATTTTGGCAGCACGGTGGCTCGGTGGGTAGCACCGCTGCCTCACAACAAGAAGGTCCCGGGTTCAATCCCAGGGTGGAGCGGCTTGGGTCCTTCCTGTGTGGAGTCTGCATGTTCTCCCCGTGTCTGCGTGGGTTTACTCCGGGTACTCCAGTTTTTCTTGGTAAACAGTGATTGTGTTCAGGTGGTATGGAGTCTGCCTGTGTTAGTTTTCAGGGCAGGGTGTCTGTGTGTTTCAAGGAATGGTAAAAATAATAAAATCCTTCTTATTAAGCACATTTCTGTGGAACTCTGTGTCCTTTTTTGCAGATACACCAAGGATCCTGCTGATTACTGGCAATTTGGACAAAGATTGTTCCTTTTTAGCTGCATGTTTCATTTTTATTACAGATTCATGGTTGTTGTTGTTGTTGTATGTTTTAGTTTGACTTATTAATACACTGTATGTTTAGGATTCTGAATTAAAAGACAGTGATGTTTTGTACATTTGTACTGTTCTCCCAGGGACGAGCAGAGTATTGTGTATAACTGAATTACAAAATACAGTGAAAAAAAACCCAAAATCAACAAACCCCAACCTCTTCAGCTTGACAGGACAATCTGTTGCTTTCTCTTCTGCTTTAACTGTAAAATCATCTCAACATGGTAAGACAGGTGGAGAAACGCCATGTTTTATGTTTTCTGTTCCTCCTGTATGTGAAGGAGTGGTTGATATTGTTTCTGTACATCTAAAGCCATCATTTTGTGTACATAGAATCAATAATGCTGTGTATTAACCCGATTTTAAATAAAACATTGAGTCTTTTGTAAACGTCTGTTTATTTAGTATGTTTACACCTCAGGTCCTATTACAGCAAGTTAAATTCGACAAATCAGATTGCTCGATTTTTTGACCAATCAGAAAATTCGAGAAAAAAATATCGACCAATCAGATCGCTTGATTTTTTGACCAATCAGAATATTCAGAAAAAAATTTAGACCAATCAAATTGCTCGATTTTTCGACCAATCAGAAAATTCGGGAAAAAATATCGACCAATCAGATCGCTCGATTTTTCGACCAATCAGAAAATTGAGGAAAAACTATCGACCAATCAGATCACTCTATTTTTCAACCAATCAGAAAATTTGGGAAAAATTATCGACCAATCAGATCGCTCGATTCTTCGACCAATCAGAAAATTCTGGAAAAAATTTGACCAATCAGATTGCTCGATTTTTCGACTAATCATAAAATTCGGGAAAAAATATCGACCAATCTGATCGCTCCATTTTTTGACCAATCAGAAAATTTGGGAAAAATTTTTTACCAATCAATTAGTAGTTGGCAGACTGTGGAGTATGAAAGTATCTGACTCATTCAGTCACTTAGAAATGAGAATGACTATAAACTCAAAGAAAAGAACAAAGAGAGCTCTGAGCTTTCTGCTTAATGTAAGTTCAAACTTGGTACGGTGCATAATGGACAGGAGACGAAGCTTCTGCTAATAAAAGCAGGAGAATTACTGACAAAGCAAGAGCATATTAACCAGCTCATAAGAGCCATGCTGATAGCTCAGCGGTCTCTGTAATTTTACTTTAAAAGTTTCAGATATAAAACCCAAAGGTTAGGGATTGACTGTGCCCAATAACCTACCTGTAATGGCTGATCTAAACTTTTATAGAATGCTAAAATACACTGCTCGGGAAAATTAGGGGACGTTCTATTGAAACTCATTTTTGTGAGCAGTATAATTGCATCAAAATGTTTCGGAGGTGTAGGTGGAACAGCATAGTGAAATTCAGAGTGGATCTGACATAATGTAATACTCATTACTAGAGCTTACAGTAGTCACAGACTGAATGTGGTATTCTGGATATGAAAAAACATCACTGCTAATTCTACTTGACTGGTTTCTCTGTACTATGTGTAAATCCCCTACTTTATTACCACCATGATTAACCTTATATTTAAAACAAGCATGTTCAGGTACGGGGTGGCATGGTGGCGCAGCGGCTAGTGCTATTACCCTACAGTACCAGAGATGCCCGGTTCAAATGACTGGCCTGGACTATGGGAGTTTGTTAGCTCTGTGTGTGTGTGTGTGTGTGTGTGTGTGTGTGCTATGTGTTTACAGCATTCACCTATAGTCATATATAAAGAGACTAATGTAGTATGAGCATTTACTGAAATGTCTTTTAAAACTCACCTAAAAGCCTGGATTTACTACTGTACCACATCTGGGAGAAATAAAAGACTTATTCAAAAACGGAATAAAAAAAGCCTGCTGCCCTATGCAGATAGAAGAACTCACCGAGACGTTATAGATGGCCATTCCCACGGCTCGATGGTCATTTATCTTCTCAGTGGACACAGATTTGGTCTCGTATGCCAGAAAGATTCCAAGAAGCAGCAACAATCCCTTGTAGCCATAAACTACCCCTAGAGAAGAGAGGACAAGGACAGGTCAGACAGACAATACAAGCCTGACGTGTTTTAGAAAAAAAGAGCTGCTGCGTTTCATTCCTGCTCTGATTTACAGAAATGTAAATCAGAATCTTACCCACTCCACTTTTATCTTTTCTCGAAATACAGGAGGAGTCCCTATGGAGTCCTGGCAAGGATCAGCCAAGAAAATGAAGTGATCATATGGGAACATATACTCCCTGGACAAAAAAATAATTAGTCACCTTGTGTAATAAGGTGGTAGTAACGTCAGGCTCCTGCAGATGGCGTAACATGAGGCTGTTTGGTCTATATGTACCTGCAGGGTGCGTGACGAGATTCATAGATTGAGAAGAGGTGGTACAGTGCAGTCGATTTCTTATTTGATGGTTGTAAATTGGGTCACATAGCAGATGATAATGACTGCCAAAAAGGAGTGATTACATTTGGGCATGTTAAAGGCCATAGTGTGAAAGAAGTAGCTAAATAACAGCTGTATCAAAATGTACAGTCAAAAGGGTCTACGAGCAGCATCAAAAATCATGGTCTACAAGAAATTCTTGTCAGAATACGTAGAAGTATTTCATGCTACTAGGCACATTTCAGTCACAGGTTGCTTAATTAATTAATTAATGAACTTAAATGAATTGTGTTAACAGAAGAATTATCTCAGAAAGACTTCCATAAATCTTCCAAAACTATGGAAGCAAACGCCAGGCACCAAATGCATCTTCAATGCTGAATGGAAATCTGTTTAATTCAAAGCAGAACCTGAGACCTCAGCAGCCATTTCCGACTCATTTTCTCAAGGTTGCAGAATTTACTTTTTTATGTTTTAATCATGCCGTAACCAAGGAACCTGGGCTGCTTTCATTTGTTTCGTCAGGGCTGTAATTGATTTGTTTCATTAGCAAAATTTTTCATGTGAAGCGAAAAATCCTGGGGAACATAAACAAGCAGAGGGCCCACGACAATTACATGATTACATTTCCTGTCATGTGTGTGCAGGTACAACAAAATCGAGCACTCCACACCCTCGACACAATACCCCCTGCCTCTCTGAGCTTAGAGTATTGAGTGCACATAATCTGCCTTTAGCTCATTAGAGGAACATAATGAACCTATAAGGCTACGTTCACAGGACTAATGGAACAAAAAAGAGATCGAACTCCTTTTATCAAACTGCACATGCTCACACGCTTTCTTACCCAGCCACGTGTTCATCTTCTCAGAGCTGCAGTGCTCCAGCAGAGGCTCAATCAGAACGTCCAGGTCTTCTTTAGGGGCCTCTCTCGTGAACCTCTGCTCACACAGAACACGAGAAAAACATTATATTTATAGAAGTATATCTGTGAATTTCTAGGAATATTATTACTGACTGCAGTCCATCTGATTGCACAGATGCTCACAACGCTTATTACTTGCAAGTCAAGCCTCTGAGCTTCAGTCCAAGTCGAGTCTGATCTCTCTTATAGTTTAAAAGCAGGAAGGATATCTGATCTGCCCATAAAACTACATAGCTAGTTCTTATGACTTTAAAGCTGGACTGTACTGTCATTATACACTGCTCCAAAAGTGAGGAAATATTTTAATCAATGTTAAGAGGATCCCACAAGATCTACTGGACAATCTGATCCTGTTCATGCCCCATCAGTCAGTGTGTTTCGCCACTCTTGGGTGACCATACACCCTACTAAACAGTCAATGTGAGGGCACTCTGGTCCAGTTTGACATTCTTCTGTACACCCCAATAAATATATCACTTACTACTCAAATCGCCATAATTGAGTTTGCATCTCATTTGCTCAATGAAACAACTTACTTTGACTTTTCAAAAATTAAAAGATTGAAAAGTTTAATGAAATAGAAACAAATGCTTCTTTTTAAATCGTTTCATAATCTATACAAAATATCCCCTAATTTTTATATTAATAAGCAGCTTGTTGAATTTAATTTGTATCTCGTAAGCAAGCATTTGAAAAATACTGTAACTCTAAAAAGACATTCTATTCTGTTCTAGATTTGCACCCTAAAGACGATAAAAGAAAACAACTGGCCAAAAAGAAAAATGGGTCGAGAGAGCGGATCACGAAGCAAGCCCAGATCAACTACACTTTAGAAACGAACCCAAAAAAAGCTTACAATAAGCTGACTTGGCACTTTATTTGTGGCTGTGCACATGTGTTAAGGTGATCATGGCAACAGAAGGGAAGTGAATGCAATGGAAACAAATGAACTACGTTAAGATAAAAAACCATCTGAGGGCGAGTTTCAAATCGAATCATTTTTTGGTCTCAGACTCGAGTCACTATTGGACATATTTTGCACAGTCCCACCACAAGTGGAAACGGACCACCACAGGAGGTACCTACAACACAACTTACTTTGTGAGTCATACTGCCTGTCTTTGTTATCAAAACCACGATTAAACCTGCAGTTCAAGCTATAAACACGCAGTGTGTCTGATGGCCAGAATCATCAAGCCCTGTTCCAAAATCAGGGGAGGATGTAACGCATTCAATTTTGCTTCTCCGATATAGCCCAAACTTTGGTCTCTGCAGGGCTAGGCTGGCCTATTTAACCACTTCACATTCCAGGCCATATTGAGCTTATTTCTGATGAGTAAATAAGCTCTGGTATCTCTGATACCTAGACCAGTAAAAATATAAAGTGATCTGAACACCTAAATAATTTTTGGTATAGAAACTGAACCACCATTTAAATCTGGATTCATCCGGAGATCAAGGGTAATCCTTACAGACCCATCAAGGGTTAGTTGGATAGCAAAATGATTTCTAGATACATCTGTTGTTGGATTCTACCTAAAACCTTAAACTTTTGAGTGCAGCTCACTTATCTCTTATTGGAACACATTATGTTTTGTAGGTTATTGTTCAATTCTGTAATGCCTTCTTATGTCTGCAATTAATATTTGTAATCTTTGCTAATTGAATGCTCTACTGCGTTATACAAGTAAACTTTCCACACCTTGTGCAGGTGAAAACTGCTTTTCTAACGCCTGTTTCACACCGGATAAAGACAACATGCCACCTTCAAATCAGCAATGATAATATTCACCATATTTTACACCCCTGCAGTCACTGGTGCGAAAAGTTTTTTTCTGCTTCACACTAGCGGTTCTGCCACCCATTCGGCGGTGTACAGACATTAATGCAGTGTAATCAAAACGCTCAGTGACAGGCTTATCATTTTAGCATTACATCTGGCCAATGGGTTTAAACACAATCACATTTTCATATTTCCAGTTCCAGCAGTGCTGGTCAGGTATCACATCTGTATTTATTGGTTGAGTCTGTGGGATCATCCTCTAGCACTGCATAAGTGACACCTGATGGTCCTGCGGTGGACTAATGACTCGCCCAAGACAATGTGGAGATAAAAAGTGATGAATACTACTCTATAACATCTATTATCTAACATTACGATTTTCTATAATGGGCTGTCTGGCTGCAGACATTGGGATTTGGGATAAAAAGTTAAGAACAGGTGCAGTGGTTAACACTCACAGCTCTGAGATGTGCCACTGCCTGTGTGGAGTTTGCATGTTCTCCCCGTATTTGCGTGGATTTTCTCCGGGAACTCCGGTTTCCTCCCACATTCCAAAAACATGCTTGTTAGGTTCATTGGTGTTTCCAAAGTGCCCTTAGTGTGTGAATGTGTGGGAGTGTGTGTCCCAATACTTTTGGCCACATATGGGGGCGTGTCCCAATAGGTTGGGCGTGTGCGGGTGTGTGTCTCAATACTTTTTGCCGCGTGCTGGACTGTATGAGTCTTTTCACTAAATAATTAAATATTAATTAATTAAGTCAATAAAAATGTTGCTATTTGGAGCATCCTGCCTATTTCAAAAGAACTTTAAAGTAAGTGGAGTCAACACATTTTTTAATCCTATCATATCATTTAAGTCGTCTAATTCTCCAAATATGTCACGTATTGCACAAATGTGAACTTGATAAATATTCTCTCACTGTTTTTTTAGACTTCTTATGAGTGTCATCAAGACCCAATGCAGCCACCGTTCAACGAAAGTGTCAAAAACAGCAAAATCCACAGATTAACACATCTGCTCGAGCATCAGTTGCACCTCTCATCTTGTGTGAAACGGTGCGGTTTTAAAATAACGACCCTCTAGCACAGCAGCCTTTGTTCGTCCTCGAGGTCAAAAACCAAAGTCATTTCTCGCATGAAAACGCCGTAAAACTGAGAGACTCAGCACGGCTCTACCTCCACCGTGATGTGCAGCGGATCCACAATCTGCCAGATCATGAGCGACAGGACGTCGATAACCAGCAGCACGCCGACCGTGGCATACAGCTTCCACGGCTCCAAATGCTGCTGCAACACAAACACACACAGACACACACACACACACACAAACGACAAGTCACCTCCCACGTAGAGAAAAACAAGGCAGTCGAACAGGAAAGGATTTATGGGGCCATAAACAAGGCTGTGAAGTTGTGAAGAAAACAAGCAGGCCATTACTGCGGAGTCAATTCGAGCCTGGATGGAGTGTGAGGTTCCATTCTGATTAAACATTATTCTTTCACGCAGTCGATGCACTTCTTAACATTTTATGTTCTGCATGGTTTATGATCAGCACACGATCGTGTTATTGTAAGCGGACAACTCATTCCTCATGAAGCTTTAGGTCAGTTCACAGCATATTCCAGAACCATATGGGGATTCTGCCATGGACAGGCAACCACAACTATTTCTGCACCAAAAAGGAGCACATAAAGTCCCTATACATGGCAAAGAAAGCCACAGTTCGAAGAACTATAAAAAGGTTCCTCTGCTGCGAACGCACCAACTATGAAGTCATTTTCTCCGCAGAGCTGAATTTTATTACAGTAATCAGATTTCAATTGTTTTTTTTCAGTCTGTATGCAATCAAACATGGTTGCCAGGTCAACTCATTCTAGGAGATTTTGCTACTTTGGGGAATATTTACATAGACCTGGTTGCTTGTATCTCTCACGGGATTTGACAAGCTTGGAATTAAATTGCGCAAAATAGCTTTTAGTTCCATAATAATTTTGTGGAGACACAAACTCAGTTATATAAGAAATCATTTCATAAATATAGAATTTGTAATACAGTTTGCAGTTTATGATACAGTCTTCTGTGAGATTATTGGCTGTTTGCAAAGTAATAATCTGATAATTTCATGAGATAATGAGGGCTTTCCCATTATCTGATTACTGAGTGAACGTAAGTACATAACAAAATCTTTTTTCTGCAGTTTTTCTGTTATCGGATTATTACGTGCACATGCACGGACTTACTGTGTGATGGACTGGTGAACAAACTATAATAACCTTCACCTTTTTACGACACATATCAGACCCCAAATGTATTTTTTCATGGTTTGAAACATACAATTTGCACATCCTTGATCGTTCAAATACTGCATAAATGTGCGCATGAATTTGAGGCTTCAGATCAAACCCCTTGGCAATGACAGTGGTGCCAGGCGCACTTTGAGTTGTGGATCCCTCTCATCATTAATTAAAGCATGAGCTGCAGCCCTGATAGCTCTCCATACTGTAATCTCTGAACAGACAGGCCCTCCTACCGGGCACCATTTATAAATATTCATAAGATAGCTCCTTATCCCATAAAACGCCTTTCCCTGTCCCATCCCTTATCTCTCAGTTTTTATTGTTCACCCCAGGGTTTACATGAGGGTGAACTCTTATTTGCAGACTGTATTAACTGGTGAGTGGGTGTGCCAGCGAGGGGTTGTGTGATAATGATGGAGAGAACCACAGCCGGAGCAGAGTGAAGGGGCCATTGAGTCTGGGCCATACGACAAATGGACCATTTAGAGCTGTTCAAGGGCGACTAGAGAGCCATTTCTCTGAGGTCAGTCACAGAGATGAGGGCTTAATGTGATGGAGAGACGTGAGAGAGGAAAAAAATGTGAGAGAGCAAGAGAGAGGGAAAGGAGATCTAGTTTTGAGCTGAACAACCTGAGTAACAAAAGATTATGTAGCTATAATTGTAGAGATATAGAAAGATATGTATAGTGATGGGTGGATCCGTGGGTAACACTGGTGCCTCATAGCTAGAAAGTCCTGTGTTCAATCCCCTGTGAAGTGGGTTGGGTCCTCTCTGTGTGGAGCCTGCATGTCCTCCTAGTGTCCATGTGGGTTTACTCCGAGTGCCCCAGTTTCTCACACAATCCAAAGACATTCATTCATTCATTATCTTTTTCCGCTTATTCCACTTGGTGTCGCGGGCCAGCAGGTGCCCACCCGGCAACTCTGGGCGCAAGGGCAGGAACAACCCCAGACGGGGCGCCAACCCATCGT
>JAUZSU010154462.1:0-26063 GCA_034780255.1 Parotocinclus maculicauda
AGATGCATTACTCTTCTTTGTTATGTGTTTTTGGAATGACGTGTTTATGTGGTACTGTTGGTGGTTCAGGTGTGTGTGTGTGTGTGTGTGTATACATGAAAGAATGGAAGGTAGGAAGAAATAAAGAAGAAAGAAAATAAAGAAAGAATAAAATTTAAGGAAATAAATAGAAGAAGAAAGAAAGGAAATGCTAAGGAAAGAAGAAATAAGGATAAAAAGAGAAAGAAGGAAGGAGAGACGAAAGAAATTAAAGAATAATTAAAGATAAAAAGATAGAAGATAGAAGGAAATGAAGAAGAAAAAAAACTTGGAATTGCAAAACTAGGCAGAAACATAAAAAGATAAAAAAATTGATTTATAAAAGTTTTTCTTTTGAAATGTAGTACATAAAAGTAACATTACAGGAATAACTAAATGTGCTTTGCTACGTAAGCCCTCTGGATAAAGGTGATATTGTGATATTTATCTTACTTTTGGTCCAGGCAGGCCAGGGGGTCCCTGAAAAAAATATTTAAAATAAATCAGCTTCTGATGTAAGATGTTACAAGTTTTGAAACGTTAAAAAGTTCTGATTGGGTAACTATACATTACTCACAGTAGATCCATGTAGGCCTGGAGGACCAGGTGTGCCAGGTAAGCCTTCATCCCCCTGTTATAAGAAACATAAACATTTATTCCTATGTTTATTCATTAAAATTTATTTATCCTGACATTTACAGTATTTACAGTATTTAGCAGACGCCCTTATCCAGAGCGAGATAATCCTGACCAAAATGGTGGTGGTACCTCCAGGGTACCCAGAATACCTAGAATAAACCACCTAATTACCACCTACCCTACCTTTTCACCATCACATCCAGGGGTTCCAGGAAGTCCAAAGGAACCCTGATTTCCTGGCATGCCCTAAAAAACAGACGCACATCTTTAAATGAAATGCCCCACAGCGCACCCCTGCAAACAGAGGGGTAAAGGGTCAGGGTCACAACCTCACCGGCAAACCTGGAGCTCCAAGGAATCCGGGACTTCCAACAGCTCCCTAAATCACAGTATAGGTAAGGGACAAGACACTCAACACACACGTTTATCAGGTATAATCATCGTTTATAAATCATTAACACCACACCCTGTCTCCCTTTGATCCCAGAGCTCCAACAGGACCAGGATTCCCCTTAGAAAGAAAACAAAGTTATGAAATGATCAGTAGATGAAGCAACCGAATAAGTCTGGGTTCGTTCTCATGTGATACCTTTTCTCCCCGGGCACCACGATGACCCTCGTTTCCAGGGAAGCCCTCCAATCCAGAGGGCCCAGGGGCACCAGGAAATCCTGTTTCACCCTGTGAGTAATTAAATAAACAGATAAACAATTAATAAATTAGATGTTGGGTAAATGAAAAACTGCATTCCTGTTTTAACCCTGCTGGTCTTGGAAAGAGACATGGGGTCCAGAGTGAAGGGATGAGAGAGGAAGGAAGGTGAAAGAAAAAAAGACAGAAAGAAAGACAGTCAAAAAGAAAGAAAGACATAAATGTGAAAGAAAGAATGAAAGAAAGACAGACAGACAGACAGACAGACTGAAAAAAAAATGCTAAAGAAAGTCAGGTAAAGCAAAGAAAAGCCATGAGTTTCCCGGTTTGGACGAACAGGTTTAGTGGGGGACACGTTTTGGGGTAAAGAGTTTGGGGGAAATGTTTGGAGGAGGCAGGTTTGGAGGGACAGGTTTGAAGAGACAGGTTTGGGGGACATGTTTGGAGGAAAAGCTTGGAGGGGCAGGTTAAGGGGGACAGGTTTGGAGGGAAAGAGTTTGGGGGACATGTTTGGAGGAAAATCTTGGAGGGGTAGGTTAGGGAGGACAGGTTTGGAGGGACAGGTTTGAAGGAAAGGTTAGGGGGGACAGGTTTGGATGGAAAGAGTTTGGGAGACATGTTTGGAGGGACAGGTTTGGAGGGACAGGTTTGGAGGGACAGGTTAGGGGGGACAGGTTTGAAGAAAAGGTTTGGGGGATGCAGGTTTGGAGGAAGGGTTTGAGGGGACAGGTTTGGAGGGAAAGAGTTTGGAGGGGACAGGATTGGGGGAAGTTTTGGGGGGACATGTTTGGATGGATAGGTTTAGGGGACAGGTTTGGAGGGGACAGGATTGGGGGTGAGGTTTTTGGGGACAGGTTTGGAGGGGGTTGATTTGGAGGGGACAGCATTGGGGGCAGAACTAGAACAGAGATTGTAAGCCAGGCTCTCTCATACCAATATCAGTGTGTGAGCTCCCAAATGTTGTTCTGAATGAATCCCCACAGTTACAGTCCAAAGTCTTACAAAAAGCCTTTCCAGAAGAGTCTAAGGTCTTTATTAATGTTTATGGATTAAGAATGGATCGTCATATAAGCTCCTGTAGGTAGAATGTGGAGCTGTCCCAAGACTTTTGATCATACACTGTAGTATATTAAGGCTTTCGACTCTTCCTGCTTACCTTTTGCCCTTTTACTCCATTACAGTGGCAAACGGAGTTCCCATGGCACGCAAATTTCTGAAAGAGAAAATATAAATAAAACGTTTAAAAGTTTTAAACCAAACACTTTCCCTGTTTTGTAACCCAGGTGTAGAACAGTTTGCCTCCTTAATGTCTGGCTGATGGAGCCAACACGCAAGTGCAAATTGTACAAATTTACCAACGTGTACAGCATGTTTATTTTGCATTGTGTTACAGTTTATTTAGCTAAAATCATGATATAAAGGCCAATCATTAAAGGATCGAACTGTAATAGCATCCTGCTAAACAAAATCTTTTATCAGTGCCTGTGGGCCATAAACAAACGGGTCCACCGGCTGATACTCTAAACACATGCAGACAAACATCTGTAAAACATTCAACGTGATGCACGAACACAATCTCACACAGACCACACACACGCACAATTTAATTTAATTTACACACACCGTATTAAGCTTCTATTGACCCCAAATCCTCAGATACAAATCCTGCAGCCACCTCTATTAAGACTGGACAGTATGAACACGAGATATTTCTCGTTCCTTTCTGATCAACTTCATTTTATTTTTAATAAACCTCTAGTCCTGAATTTCAGGTCTACAACACAATTTAAAAGAAGGTGGGGCGGGGACAATTTAGGGCTAATAATGAAATAAAAAACTAAATAATAATGTGATTTCAAACAGGTGATTATAATCCTGATTTGGAGTATTTGAGGAGCAAAAATGATAAGAGAAACCGATTGTTTTATAAAACAATGTTTATCAATTCATCAGATATCAGTGTATTATTTATTAATAGGTGATAGAAGCACATGGGTATGGGATTAATTTATCAAACCTTTATCAAGCTCTACAATACAGAGTTACATTCACAAATACCACAAAGCCTTATGTTAACCATGTCCAGAAGCTCCGCCCACTTATCTGGGTTTGGCGGCATCTAGGATGGACCATCACCATGGACATTGGAATTGTGCTCAGACCAATCAGGATTACAGATCTTCAATGGACAAAAGATGAAAAAAGGATCATTCAGACTGTCATGAGGAACAAGTCCAAAAGCTAGGCTCTATTTTGGTATGGGGTCAGGTCCGGACCCTTGGTAAAGGTTATTTACACTTCTGTGATGCAGTATTAATGCAGAAAAGTACAGATTTAAGAGCAACATATACTGCCTTCAAGACGACATCTTTTTAAGGGGGCGTTAATGCATTTTATAACGACACAAAACACAAACAAAATAATATGCTGCACACATTATAAAGCCAGGAATTGTGGTGGACCTTTGGTTAAGGTATTGGATTATGGACAAGAACGTTCAGGGTTCCAATCCCACCTCTGCCAAGCTTCCACAGCTAGGTCATTGAGCAAGGCCTTTAACCGACAGTTGTTTGGATTGTAAGACTGTATGAGTTGTAAGTCTCTCTCTCTTAAGTGTCTCTGTTTAGCAACGGCTAAATGAAATAAATGTAAATGTAAATAAAGGCATGACTGTGGAAGAAGAGTGTACGGATACTGGACTGGACCCTCTGCAGTCATGACCTGGACCTAATAGAGAATGGGTGGAGAATTTAGAAACGAAAAATGAAATGTACTGTTACAAATCTTAAGACGTTGTTAGACGTAAAATTGAACAAAATAACACCTGAAACCCTAAATCACTTGAGATCATCTGTAATAAAACAGCTTTTAAATGTTGGGAGAAGAAACATTAGAAAAATTATTTACCCATCCCAACTGGAATGCAAGAATGGATGTATATTAACATATTAAAATAAGGAATATTTGCATTTTCCATCCCATCCTCAAATGTTTTCTGATTTGGCTTGTATTTTTGTTTTTATTTCTTCTTTCTACAATTTATTAGTTTATTTATTATTTGTTTAATGTTATATTACAATATTTTTTAGTTACTTTAATTAAATTAGTAATCTTTACTTTTGATTCTCTGAACAAGGCCTTTCATTATTACCTTTTCTGTTTAATCAGGTGTTATTGGTTTTTGTTTATTTATTTTTTATATGATGTTAAAATTGTATTAATTGGTTTATTCTCTTGGTTATGTTTAATGTTCCCTTTACTAACTAAATCTTAATTTATTTTATTCATTTATCTTGTATTCTGTGTTACCTTGTCTTATTGTTTGTTTAGTATACCCGGAATAAATGAAATTGGACTTTTCTAAATAAATGAAAGTGAACACAGCTGCTGCAGAGGAAAAACTGAAACCTAAAAGTTTCCACGTGAAGAGGTTTTGTCCAGAAAATAATGAATGGTTTTAGATCATTAAAGACACAACAACCAAATCCAAACACAGGTCATCCATAGAAACAAAGCAGTAATAAGGAAAGTTACAGAATTCCATTACATTTTAGTAACTTGTAATGGATTACTTCAGCAACGCTCTTCACAGTGCCAGATGGAGCTCAGATAGGAGTCAGAAGAGTTATAATGATTTATGTAAGGTTTAGTTTTTTGAAGATCTGCATCTTCTAATGTTTTTAACCCAAGATGGTCAGCTCAGCCCTTCACAGACCGAGCACGACCTTAATTTGAGGCTATCATCTGCGATAAACAAGAACATTACTAGACTGTTGCAAAAGCTTTATTTGAGAGTACGGACTTACCCTGCGACCCTTCGCATGGCACAATGCAAGCCAGCTAAGGACAAACAGCATCCATAATGCCCTCATCGTTTACGTCCAGCATCCGTCCCTGAGGTACACCGTCTGTGATCTGCTCTTCAGTACTTCACTCTCAGGTCTCCACCGGCTTTCTTTCTGACTCAGGACCAGCCCACCCCTAAAGCCCAGGCCCTCGTTATCAAAGTCCAGGGAGTCCACAGAGTTCACAGTGGGATCTGGTGCAGCCACCTGAACTAAAGTTCAACCCCTGTGTGAAACGATAAGACTGGAGCTCAGGAAGGAACATGAGGGCAGGTAAGAGGAAACGTTTTTCAAACATAGAGCTGGAATTGGTGTTAAATCGAAATGAAGCTTTGTATTGTTTTACAGAAGGAAATGCATGTTAGTGACCATTTCCAAGTGATTTCATTCTGTTTTGTTGATTATTCTTCACAGATTATGCATTCAATTTGGTCTAAGTGCTAAAATAAACTGCAGAGTCTCAAGTCAAACCATCAAACAGATTAAAGCTGGTAATTCATTCATTCAGTTAGAGCAGAGATAACCAGAAACCTCTGGTTTTAACCTCTAAATTTAAAGCCTAATCCATAAGATTACAGACCTGACTGAACAGTACGTGAACCTTTGAATGGCATGAGGTTGCCATGCTACCAAAACTTACCCGCTTTATAATGCCAAAACTCTCTGATATTCTATTCTATGATCTTTATTTTTGTATGCTATTCATAATATTGTATCATCTTTACTTGATTTTAGTGTAGATATAATAATTTTTATAATATGTCCTCTGATAACATTCTGTTTATTTAAACTGCTACTATAAACTCAATAATTAGATAAGTTAATTCTTATATATCTCAGACGTAAACAGGTCGAGTTTCTTTTTGAGTTTTGGTCCTAACAAGGTTCTTATTTATAACATCACCCCACTGTCGCCCCAATTTGCTCAGATGTAAATATTTATAAAGCTGTTTTGAGAAAATGCTCTGTTATAAAAAGAGATGTAGAAATAAATAGGATTTTGGTTTAACAAGCTGCAAAATCTCCTGTAGAATAAATTATAATTTGCCCGTCGATCAAACATGCATTGGTGAAATTTGAGTTTGGTCTTAGTTTGACAAACCTAATCATAATTTTGGGCTATTTATTATTTCATGTTATATTTTACAAAGCATATGATGATCATGTCACGATATGAAAACATTTAGTACAGTTTTAGTATAGTACTGTACTGTTATTTGGATGTTTTCTAAAACTTAACCCAAAAAATTGAAAATTACCAAGATTTTTTTTCTGCCGGCAGGTAGCGCGAGGTTTCGCTCGTACCATACTGCTCACAAAAATTACCCCCCTCCCCCCAAATGAAGACAAATTTAGCAGACTTTGCTGGATGTTAACATGGCGTTCAACTAAATAAATTTTTTTTTTCACTCACAGTTGATCTTCACACCTTTGGGTAAAAAATGAATCAGGTGGAAGATTTTCCCTCTTAGCCCAGGCAATGAGGCTTGTGATGTGTTCTGTTAGGTGGCATCTGCTCCTTATCTGGTGAGTAATGTTCTGACTGAGCATAATCAAGTAACTCAGATCTCTACAACCTCTAGCCTTACATATAACAACTCCAGTCCTGTCAGCCCAGTCCTTTGAGGTAGATTATTTCATTACATTTACCCTGTACTGTACTTGTACTGTAAATAATCCCTTATATTTGTTTTGGGGACGTGATAACCCTATGATTGTGGGATAGGGTCCCGACAAAGCAGAAAAAAAACATCCCAGTCAAAGAAAGACACTGAATTTGGGATTAAACTGCAAAATCATTTTGGAACTTCTTTAGAAAATATCAAATAATCTCTGATTCGAAGTACTGAGAACTGACTCGTTTCCAAAGCTTGTACCTAATAATATGCCAGCGAGTCAATTCTCTAAATCTCTGAAGTACTGAGAATCGACTCGTTTCTTAAGCGTTTGCCTTATATGACGCCTGTGAGTCGAATCCCAGAATTTCTGACTCTGAATAATGAGAATTAACTTGTTTCATAAGCTTGGGAGTCGATTCTCTGATTTTTTTTGTTTAAAGTAGTGGGAATTAACTTGTGACCAAAACAATTAGAATATTCGATTCACTCGGTCGACTTTGTTAGCACGCTTGTGATTCAATGTGGTGTGAATCGACTTGATTGAGTCGATTCCCAAAGCTACATTGAATTGGAGATTTGGAGAATCGAATCGCAGGCGTGTTATTTCCCCTTAACAATACGCTTGGGAGTCGATTCACCAGAGCTCTGATGCAAGGCAGTGAGAATTGACTCGTTTCAGAAGCTACTTCAAACTAAAGATTGCACCCCATGTTACTGAAACGGGTTCTGTCTAATGTATGATCGACATCTTACTGAAAACGAATTAAAACGGTCTCTATAGGGACTGAACGTAGATTATAACGTTTGTAATGTATCACGGGACGTTTTAATAAAGCTGTAAAACGTTAGCCCATTTATTTGCTGAGATGTCCCAAAAAAACATGGTTTTAGCCAGGGGTGCCATAACTTATCCATAAGTGTGTGTCCTGGAGCTGTGCAGCAGCAGAATGCCCTGCAGTCTTACAGCCCGTGATGTTAGCTGATACTTGTATGGAGCCCTGAGGGACTTTGCGTGCTGAGCTTTAGGACATAAATACCACAGTGAAGTGGAGTGACCTAAAAGTGTCAAACAGCATTTAGAAGTAGATGATCGTGTTATTTACTGTTGCAGGTGGATCACGGTGGTTTATCTCTCGGAGCAGAGGGTCCATGCGGTGAGTGCCAAGTCTGTGTTTAGATTTACAAGCAGATTCAATTAATCCTCAACCGTCGCCCCATTTTGGCGCCACTTTCTGTGTCGTTCCAACGATCAGCGGTCATAGACGTTCCTCATTTTCTCATAAAAGTCCCCAAAGTAGATAAAGAGAAGCCTCATTAACAAATGCTCTGTGTGTGGTAAAAATATGTGAACCTGTAAGTAAATGTTTGGAGGAATTTGATTTCACTTTTATGTCATTTAGCAGACGGCCTTATCCAGAGCGAATTACAACTCTTATAATCTTATAATCCAAGCAATGGTGGGTTAAGGGCCTTACCCAACTGTGGCAGCTTGGCAGAGGTGGGATTTGAACCCTGGACCATCAGGTCTAGAGTCCAGGTCTAACCCTAGTACCTTAACCACTAGGCTACCACAGTCCCAAACCATTACCTTGTTTCTGCCTGTTTTTTTTTTCCAGAGCGACTTACAATTTTGATTTGAACCCTGGACCTTCTGGTCCATCATCCAGTACCTTACCTGCTAACCTACCACAGTCAGTCGATGTGAGCCCGTTCCTCTGTACAGAACAGCTTCGTCTCTTGGACGTTGGTGGGTTTCTGCACATGAACTGCTCGCTTCAAGTCCATTTCACTTGGATTAATTTCCGGACTTTGGCTTGGCCGTTCCAAAGCAAATTTTTTTCTTCTTTAAACTTGCTGTGGGAGAATTAATTGTGTGCTTGGGATCTAACTTCTCTTGAGACTCAGTTAATGGATTAATTCGTTACTATGAATAAATTTCTCTATCAATAATAACCAGCAGTCCTGACCCAGATGTATATTAATACGGCCCAAGATAAGGTTCTGTTACTTGTATGCAGCGTAACGCTTCTCATTTAAACCATAAAAGTTCCGTTCACAAAATTTTTTTCAGTAACCTTCTGAAGTGTTCGATTGATGGTGGACTCATGAACATTAACATTAGCCAATGTAAGAGGAGACATTTAGTTGCTTAGAAGTGACCCCGTGTTTCTTTGTGACCTTATTATTGGTATGTTCTTTATGAAGATCGGATCTTTCCTAGGTCCTTGTTCTTTAACAGTAACACCTAAAAATGCACTCGCACCTGATTGTTCATCCCATCGTTTGGATCACCTAATTCACCTCAGATGACATGATAATCAGGTTCTCTTTTTTTACTTCTAGGTGTGTAAAATCAGATGATGTTTTAACTCATAATTATGTATGAATAAAGAAATAAAGGGTTCGGATACGTTAAAACCCCTCTGTAAGGAATAACTGAGACAATCTAGTAATATATTTTTAAAATATAACTCCTTTACGTGGTGCTCTCTTAACTCTTGCATGGACATCTTTAGTGAGCACGTGTTTTTCCTTCTCTGAACTGTGAGAGCGATCTTAGGAAAAATAAAAACATGCTGGCTTTATCAGCAGCTGCACGCTGAGTTTCCACTCCAGGATTCCAGTGTTACACAAATATTTTAGTAAACGCTCCTTTGTTTATAAGGGGAGGTGCTGATAGTCCAGGTCTCTGTGTTCTCAATCCGACTTTCCCATCTCTGGTGTGAAGTCTGTAGCTTTTTCTCATCAGCTTTAAAAATCAGTTTTGGCTAGCACTCCTTACAGCGGCAGTTTGGCCCCTATTTGGTGCTAGATTCTGACACCAACACCATTTCCTATAAACATGGATATAAATTCATATTTTGGTTCATCCTTGCCAACTACTGACTTTCTGATCTTAGTATTAAATAATAATTAGAAGAAGAAAGTGTAAACAAACCAAATCGACCAATTTGGATTCTTATTAAGAATTTTGCAATCATTGTAGTGTTTATTACATTGCAGATGTTATGAACCTGAGATTTTTCATGTTTTTGTTCATAAACATCCATTCCTGCATTTCAGGCCTTTCCAAAAAAGTTAGGACGGGGTAAATTATGGCTATTAATGAGATAAAAAGAATAATCCAAGATGCCTCAGAGCCCAGAGAAGTGGGCGGAGCTTCTGGACATGGTTAACATGAGACTTCCTTTTTGTACAGTAAAGTTTTAAGTGGTATTTGTAAATGTAACTCTGTATTGTAGAGCTTGATAAAGGTTTAATAAAGTAATCCCTTACCCATGTGCTTCTATCAGCTATTGATGAATGACGGTTCTTGATGCAGTGCTGTTTGAGGGATCGGAGAGAGGTCACTCCTCTTCAGTTTAGGCTTTTTAGGACTGAAATTTAACCAGAAGAGGGAGGGTTACTGCGCTTTGTGGGCTGGGTAACAGTGCACTGAAAAGTGACGGAAGAACAACTTGAGTGGAGCCGAAGCAGAGGACCATCTTAAAGTGAGACTGTAATGCTCCATTTGTGGGCTGGAACCGGTACCAGAACACAAGCTCAGAGAGAAAGAGAGACCACCTGAGGTCACGAGCAATACAAAATTGAAACCAATTGTTTATGAACTAGTACTACAAAACTAGCTGGTGGAATGATGGTACTAATGGGAAGTTGACAGCACCAGAGTTCCTCCCATATAAAAAAAACGATCCAGTCCATGGCCCATCATCTCCTGATGCTGTAAAGGTTTATTCTCAGGAGTTTTCTCCCAGATTATGATGGAGCTGTGTCTCTTGGAGTCTATTAGGCGGAGTCATCCTTTAATTAGCAGCATTAGTCTCCAGAACAGCTATGATGGCGAAAACAAACTAATGGACCACATTTGGAGTGAATGGGGAGCGTTTCATTTTTCAGCTGAACAGCTCCTTTAATTTGTGAGCGAACCTCTCTGGGAGAAAACTAGTTGTGTTGAGCACTTGTACATCTAGATCACAGATACATGGAGGTTTGACTCGGCTAATGAGCTTTAAAGGATCAAAGACCATAATAAAATGGGTTAAAGATTGCGCGTGTGCTACGCTGACATTTAATGAGACAAGAGGCTTCACAATGGATCAGCTTCAGTTATCCAAACAAGAAGACAATTAGATGATACCCGAGTGCTAATTAGTTGTAAAATAAATCCTTATTAGAGATTGAAAATGTAGTTATGAGAGTTAAAATTGTAACACTTCCAGAGACGAATACATCTGAGCAGCCTATATGGTTTACATTTCATTATGATCACAATTACGGTGCAGATACAGTGGGGATTGTATCGCGCCCTACTGAAATTCTGTAGTCATAGAGACCAAGAGATGTGGAAAAAAAAACCTGAGAGCCAATAAAGGACAGAAATTAGGATGTCAAGCTAATTCTATTAAACGCAGCAGAGTCTACAAGCCAAAGCGTGCACGGCTGCAGTGGCATCGCCTACCCTGGCCTTTCGGGGCTATAGCCCCAAACAGTTTTCAACAAGGCCCGAATCGTTTTGTTCAGCTCCACTGTACTGGAGGTTATTATTATTGCCTGCTGTATGAATGGGATTAACACTAATCACAGCACCTGTTTTGGGATATCCCACCTTTACCAAAACCATCCAATCAACTTTGTGCTTGGGTGAAGGACAGCTCATGCACTGGTTGGGAAGCGATTTTTAAGAAACAAAGGTGACTGTAGCTAACTGTGTAAACCGAGATGGCAGTGTGTCTGGATCTATCTGATAGCTGGTTAAAAATATACGCCTACAAATCAAAATACTAAACCCTTGTGTGTTTAACAAAATGCAGTGTGTTACTAGTCTATTAACTTAATTTCACCTTCTGGTCCAGTACCTTAACTGCTAGGCTACCACAGTATATTACACAGTAATATAATACTGTAAAGCTGATTTGACAATGCACCATTGTAAAAAGAGCTATAGAAATAAATTTGACTTGACTTAACTGTTTTTTTATTTAGGTTTGCCTGGCCTAGTACAATACTTGTTGGTAGTCTAAAGCAGTTTTCTAGCCCTAATCACTGCCAACTAATCAGCTCATAATGAAACATTTATTGAGTTTTCCTGTTAATATCCCTTAGCCCCCATTTGGCCATTAATCTATCATTATGTATACCAGACACATCATACCACCACTAACTTTATTAAGTGTGATTAAGGTAGAGAAAGCACTAGAATATACAGAACAGTAATCATGTATTTAAATATGTTTTAACAGCTTGCCAAATCTTATTTTGTAACTTTTAAAACATGACTTTAAGTCAAACAATTCTGCAACCTTTGTTCATTTGTAAATCCATTGAATAAAAAAAATTATATCTACACATTATTCAGGATACTTAAAAAATCGGTACAAAAAAGAAAATCACATAATTCACTTGGCTGAGCCCCGGATCTTACAACGCTCCAGCATGACTATTACCAGGCTTGGTTGTAATTTAAATGCAGCTGTGTTAATGGCCATGCTGAATCTACAGTTCATTGTAGAACACACAGTATCCTGCATAAAATTGCCCAATTACACAGCCTCATTTTTAAACCGAGGTGTTACAGGGTCACGATCTCTGCAACAAACATAATTTCTCCTCAATGCTGAATGAATCTGTTAACGAAGAGCGGTAAGCTTCCAGTTCAAGGCAAGGACAAAATCAAAGTCAACTCCGATTATTTATTGTTCTTCAGTCACGATCAAAACACAATGTACTGCATTCACTCATAAATAAGACACACCTGCTGGAATAATTGCGTGAGCAGAGGCAGAGGCAGAGAAACGACACGCCGTATGTGGTCCTATGTAAGGGATCCATGCAGGATTAACTCCCTGACTAGGCCTTTCAAGGGCCTTAAAAGCAGCTTTACTAATATCCAGATGTTTAGCACTAACTCGGCAGTGGAAAAAAGACCTCCCTAAATGTCAAAGAAAGGAACCTTGGGAGGACCAAGACTCAAGAGAGCCAACCTCTGTGGGCAGCATAGTTTTTAAATGTTATGTGTGTGTGTGTGTGTGTGTGTGTGTGTGTGTGTGTGTATGTGTGTATGTGTGAGCAAGAGAAAATCTAAAGACACATTTAAAAACGTTTTTAAAAACGTTTTTTATTTATTAGATGGTTTCTGTGGTTACTGTTACTCAGTCCTTTTCATCTTTATATGAGCACATAATTAGTAAATGCATAAAATGTAACCCAGTGGCCTCCAAACTAATAGCATTAGGACACTGAGTACATTCTACTGATTTAGATAAATAAATATCTAAAAATAATTTCAGTAACAGCGTAGCAAGATGAGATTGGCATTCTTTGTCAGATTTACAATATCATCAAATATCCAGGAAAAAATAAGTTTACGTTTGGTCTTCCCTTGATCTTCAGAAGATCTAGATGATCGAGTTTCCTATTGATCATGTGACTTGGTATGTTCCCTAATTTTCAGAAGTGGGAATATGTTGGGGTAACAGGACTGAGTGAAAACCTAGGGACATGACTAAAGTGTAGATTTCCTATGAAAATATTTATGGCATAAATGGGATATAGCAATGCTTAAAAATGAAGAATTGGAAGGATTTTAAGTATTATATTTAATTGTAAAATATTTAAGTGTAACATAAGTGCTAACAAATACTTTGCGGTCTATTAAGTTTTTAATTAATGTTTTAATAATATACCTTATTTGTAGTTACCTTACTGTTCTGGACACTTTATGTAATAATAAAATGTTTTTTACAGTTATTTAGAATTATATCAATATGTTTCTTATCCTGCTATTAAAAAGATGCAGATTCCAGAAAGGTTAACCCCAGAGACTAATCATTCTGGCTGACTGATATATTGATATAATGGCATAGACCCACCACTACTCCCTTCTGCCATGAAAAGGACCTTCGGCTTACAATGGCATCAATCAATCAATCAGTCCAGAAGGGTCAAATTATTGGCCTGCATCAGCCAGAGAAAACTACAGTACTAATGAGCTGATTGTAATTATGATAACAACTACCGTGGCTTAGTCGCTTAGAGTCTACGTTAAAATCCCAGGAGCTTGCATTGTGAAGGTTGTTCAGAGTGTATCTTTGCATTTATGAGTCACCTCAAGGTTTCCTCATGCTCACGTTTAGGGGGTTTCCCTTCTGTTGACTTAGGATTGCTTATCCTTTTTGTGGAATTAGATGTTTGTAAAGTCAAAATCAGGTCTATTTCTATAGCACTTTTTTCAAATCAGCTTTACAATTTCCTGTTATATTTCATTATCTACAGTAGACCCAAAGCACAAATTGAACAAGCCTGGGGCGATAGTGGCGAGGAAAAACTCCCTACATTTTATAAGGATGAAACCTTGGGAAGACTCAAAAAGGAATGCAACCTCTTTGGGCAACTTAGATGTTGTTAACTAAATAACAACTAAATTACTAATAAATACGTTTATGGTAAGAGTTTACAAATAAACAAAAGCTAAATAAAAAGGAGAACTTAGAACATATAAAAATATAGTAATTAAACTAAAATATATTGATATATATGCTAATAACAGATACTATATTATGAAGAGCATAATCAAATAGAGAAGAAATTTGTATATTAGACAATAGTGTAAATAAATTAAATATTTAAGAAAATAACAAACTATTGGATACAGGGAGTTCCTGCCCTCCTCTGTGAGTAACTGTTAGGCTGGAACTGATGATGGAAGAACATCTTAGTGTGGGACTGTAACTGGTACTGGTACACAGGCTTAGTGAGAAAACGTAGAACGAATATGTAGTTAGGTATTGTTAAGATTACTTAGAGTCTATGAATAGAACACATTTGTACCACTAGCACTAAGTGGAACATGAGGTTTGGAATATTGACTTAATGCAGTTTCTTAGACTCCCCTAACTGTCATGTTACAGCAGGATTTTATATGCTCTATAGACTATTCAGGGGAGGGCACAGCTAGAAGTGGACACACCTGTCTGTTGCAGATTTCCGTAACCTCACTACACATCCTTTATATTGCAAGACAAGTCTGGAGTTCAAACCTAGGTCATCTGAAAAGATTTAAAATCCAAGGGTTTTTGACAAGCCTACAAACTCATCAGGAGAATTACAGATATTGATCTGAACTTGCTCTAAAGGCTTAATTGATCCTGCAGCATACAATGAAAGACAAGAGGTCGAACTTTAGTAATGATGGCAGAAAATTCTCCAGGCTTATCTCCTTTAAGCGTGAATGAAAAAAGATGCAGTACATGCCCCCGGAACTGTGTTATGGTGACATTTAGGTTTTTCGGATCAAATGAATCATCAGAGAAGAAACGTTTTGTCAGTTTAAATTTACCAAACTCGTGCAATTAATATGGAAAATTAGGTGTCTGGAACCTAATTAGCAGGTGCTAATGTCATGTATTCTAAATAATTTTAATGGATTATTTTGACATGTGACTATTAAACGATTCAGCACAATTTAAAGTGTTTTTGTTTCATAGCAGGTGGTACAACGGTTAATGCTGTCACCTCACAGTGGGTGCGTTTCTTACTATTGGCTCAGAGTAGGTGCCTGATGGTGCCTGGATACTTCTCAGCTGGTTAGTTAACCCTAAATGCCTTCAATCCTGCCTGTTAGCTGAGTCATAACCAGTGGCGCAAATTACATCACAACTTTGGGTAGGGGGCACTTTGGGTTAGATGACGTAGGGCGCTCATTTGCATGCTTGTGACGTCATAAGTGCCCTTGCTGCCTCTCTCTTACTCTCTTTACAGGATAATCCAAACGAACCATGTGCATATATAAAGACACCAACAGAACATATGTAATTATTAATGCATTGCTAATCACAATAATGAGTTATAGCCTATTTGCTGTACTCATTCACTTCTCTCAATTCACAGTGAACGATTTCAACCCACTGGCTCGAGGGCTTCTAAACAAGCTTTGGGGTCCATCAACAACATTTCACGCTGGCACTTTATTATTATTATTAATATGTTATATATGTCATTACTATGTCAGTGTCACTGCTCCATTGTATCATTTATAACAGAGTCACTTTAAACTGCCCAATATAGTAGTACATTCCGAAGAATACAAAGTACAACCCTCCTATTGATCTCAAAATGTTGTTATATATACAACCCCAATTCTGATTTTGGAAAGTTGTGTAAAAAATACATAAAAACAGAATACGATAATTTGCAAATCTTTTTCAACCCAATTGAATGCACTACAAAGACAATATATTTAATTTGTATATATATATATATATATTAGTTATGTAAAGTAGTGCTAGAAACCTTACCACAAGCATTGTTGTGCATGTGACAAATAAACATCTGTGGGTCATGCGCTTTGCCATTCCGTTTCTCAGGGCAGAGGAGATGCAGAGTTACAGACAGTTTGGGTGATTTTTTTAAATGAGAAGTAGTCGTGATTTATGTAATACCTCACTAGATTTTCCACTACTCGATTTTTGGAAAATAACTCACTGGAGGAGTCAGAAAAGTCACTAAATCTCTCGACTAAATCAATAACTTGGCAAGACCGTAGCTTTCCATGATTGGCGTGTCCAGCGTGAACCTAAATGAATGACCTATAATAATATGACTTGAGATCTGTGGAAACATTCCTCTGACATTTTGGTCCATATTTCATGATTAATTCATGCAGTCTCTGCAGATTTGTGATCTTTTGCCCATCTGCTTCATGGTTTGATGGGTTGTTTGTTCAGAGATGCTCTACTGTATAACCTCAGTATTAATAAACGAGTGGTTATTTGAGTTGCTGTTATCTTTCTATCAGTGCAAACCAGTTTGTTTTTTCTCCTCTGTGTTGTGGCATCAACAAGGCATTTTCACCCAGAGGGCACAACATGCCTGCCATATCACTCCCCGCATCACACGCCATTTAGAATCAATTTGCAGTTGATACAGTCTTATGATCCAAGCAATTGTAGATTAAGGTCTTGCTTAAGGACCCTACAGTGGAAGCTTGGCAGAGGTGGGACCTTTTGGTCCGTAGTCCAGTACCTTAACCGCTAGGCTACCAAAGTCAGACTTCCTTATCAGAGAGGCTAAGAATTTCATATTGCACATCGTTTGCTTGGGAAAATACAAAACTCCCAGTACCTTACAGCAGTATGTTTTCTGCTGAATCAGATTACCATTATAAAGTCAAAATATTGTAAGTCGACTCTTCGTAAACAGGGAGTAGCTGTTTAACTTGCCTGAACACCTTGAACATGGAGACACGTCTCAGTTCGAATAGAGATGTACGTTTAATGCTTATCCGGTTCTGTTAAGTGTTCATTTAAGTGTTCAGTTGCTAGATATCATGTCTAACAGAGCAAAATGAGGAGGATTCTTGCTTCTTTGAGATTCAGATTTAGTCATACAGTTCCTGAGGATCTATGATCTAATTCACTGAGGGTTAATTAAAAGACTTTTTTGTCTTCTGTGCGTACGCTGCGGTTAATCAAAATTGGGTTTGTGGTGCAACAAATTAAGCCAGGGGGCGAGACCTCTACCTGACCTTTCATCAACACAAAGAAAATGGAGGAAAATTGAAGTACGGTCAAACCATAATACAGACAGAGCTGTTCTTCTGTAAGCCATTGTGAGTCAGTTAGTCCATGTGTCAGGATTATTGGATTCTACATGAAGCCGGTGCTTTCTATAAGCTTCCTGGTATTACTGAAAGATATAGACAACACGGATCACTGTATTTTTGCAAGTTCACAAGTCTGTGAGTTTAATTGAAAGTCAGTAAATCCATCCTGTCTGGAATGGAATTTGAACGAACGTTTCCTAAAGAATCCTAAAGTTACACACAATACATTACAACTAGCAAAGATGTGCTATGACGTGCAGTTAAATCTTCCTCTCAAATTCCTCCACATGATGTGAACGCTCTTCAAACGTCTGCTCTGAATTTCAAACATGACCCCAGGCCATTGCCCTCAAAAGCGGAACTCTGGAAGGTCTGAGCTAACACTTGTGAAATGTTAAAGTGTGGTTCTATGCTAGCGGGAAGTTAGCACTTCTGCCTTTTGTAAGTAATTGGAAAAATAAGGAAACGTTTATTTAACTTAGCTCCCGGTCATAATGGGTCCATGAAATTACAAATGAGAATGGTTATCCTTTTTTAAAGTCAAAGTCAAATTGATTTCTATAGCGCTTTTTACACTGGAGAATTGTCTCAAAGCAGTTTAACAATATTATATTATCTTAAAAGGCCAATCTCGAATTGAGCAAGCCTAGTGCGACAGTGAAAAGGAAAAACTCCCTGAATAAACCATGGGAGGACCAGGATTCAAAAAGGGACCCGACCTACTTGGGTGGCCTAGATGTTACCTGGATCTGTTTTAAATGGTGATTCGCAGAGGTGACAGATGTGTGTATATTTTAACAAGAGTTGGCTTTGAAATGTATTATAAGGGTTTATATAGGGGAAATGTCCATGATATATATGTTAAATATGCAAAAGCTTACAAAGATTGGATTGAAGATCAGTGGAAAAGATGATTTCAGAATAACGAATCTAAGGGTGGCCTGTGATGTCGTGAAACAGAAACCTAGACTGCTATGGACTGGAACCGTATTGTCTTTAGTGACGAATCCAGGTTTGGATTCGGGTTTGAGCATGGAGGCCTCATGGTGAGTGCTTTAATCATGCTTTGCTGTGAAGCAACTGGTATGATGATCTGGGTAGTCATTGCATACAGCAAACAGTCGCTCCTAGTAATGATACAAGGGATACTAATAGATCAGCGACAAGTCCAGGACATCCTGCGGCTGTGTGTGTGTTTTCATTCAAAGCAGGGCCACAGGATAATTTTCAGCCACACACAACAAGGGTTTCCAAGGATTGTCTCCACCTGATTGCAGCATTTCCTTGACCTGCCTGGTTTCCAAATTTATTGCCAATCAAGCACTTATGGGACTAACTGGGATGCCAACTTGTATCCATGCTAGAGCTGGCCTAATTAGGTAACTAGAACCTCCTTTAAATGGTACATTTATCCCCAATAAACCAATACTTTTGCTCTGATATTGTAAGCATGTGCACATATTATCATTACATTCACAAACATAAAAATTCAGTCAATTTGTCTTTGCCTTCTTGGTGAATTATTTATCCATGACTTCCTTTCTCCCTGGGGTATAAACATGAGGTGGTGCAAAATCAAAATTTCCTTATTCCTTCAACATGCTGAAGATTACTGAAAGAGAACAAGTGTTCACCTTCATAAATCAATTTCTGGTTATAAAATGTATCCAATATTGGAACAATAATGAGAGTATTAAACAAAATTGTGTAGTAATGAGGCTACTGTAAAAGAAACCAAATAATTTATTCACGGAGGAAAAAGGGGAGTCAATTATTATGTAGCTTTCACTCTGACTGAAAACCCTGAATAATGATCTCGGGCAGTATTTCATTCCATAGTGGGGTCGTTCTAAATCCTCATCTACATCTCTCATCGGCTCACACCACACGACTTCAATTTATTGATCAGATCTGATCTATGGACCTTCTAGTGCTTCAAATATATAGCTGTTTGACGTTTATTGTAGGAGTCCATTGGGTGATTCTCTAAATAGCTTCCACCCACTCGCACTAGAGACCGTTGGTTCCTGGAAGGAATGTCTGAACTCTCAAACATAGCTTCTGATCTATGTGCACTGTGTAAGAGGTGCACTCTGCATCGGATTTGGCCCAGAGGTACAATTTGTTGCCTCTGCTGTTAAAACAATGCCCCACTAGATTTTGGAAATGCAGGAACCCACTTCTGCTCAGAGCAGCCTGCAACTGACAGGAAACTGCTGCTTGTCGTGTTTCTGCATGACCCTGGTGACTCATTTATGTAGACCTGTGTTTACATAACAGAGCAATTACCCTTTAGTGCTGGCACATATACTAAACGTTATAATATGTAAGAATAATTGAAGGTGACATTAGTCTATAGATCAATATATGGGGTATTTGCACTTAGAGGGATTAATTTGTAATGAATTAGATGCCATTTCCTGAATTCTGGTGTATTTTTGTCAGGTTGTTAAACACATAATTTTACCTACAAAGGTCTCTAAATTTAAGATTTTATTTTAGAGATGGATTTAACGCTAAGTTCTCATTAAACTAGTCCATGTATTCATCAGCCTGTTTTTACACCCACTGCTTTGCCTAAAATAATGAAATGAAAGCGACACAATTTATTACCAACACTGACTTTATGTGCATTTTACTTTTGATTTTGTTTATACTTTTTATAGGTAAAGCTGTAACAAGATCATGCCACTGTGCCAATAATTAGTGCCACTTAACTGTATGTTTAAAAATAAGAATATTCAGAATTTCACACAATTGTTACTATAATAAAATAAAGCTTATTATAATATTTCATTAGGTCAATATTAATTTAACCCTTTTGTTAACTATAATTATAAACAAATCACTCTGCAACTCACTTTGCAGAACAAAAATCCCTCTTTAATTCACTTACCAACTCTGCTGTCTCTCGGTTTCTTTCACTCAAAGCTGCGGTATGAACTTCCCTCGTTCAGCAGGTCTTTACCGTAATTGTACATGCCATACACATCCAAAAACTCTCGTCTTATACTTTCAGAAATCGTTGAACCGGTGTAGTGAGAGTAGAAAGGACCACGGTGGAAAATAATTGTCTTTGATAATGGCATTAGAAGGAATTTTTCATCAGTTCTTAGTTTGAAGAGGTGAAGTAACCTTTCGTGTATATAAGGTCACTGGTCGTGAGAGGAGGGTTGCCCTTTTCACTGACATAAAACCTTGCTTTTTACAATCTAGCAGTGTGTTATTGCCAAAAAGAAAAAACATTGAAACGTAATAGAAACATGAACATGGATGAATTCTGCATTCCCTTTCCTAAATGTGTTTCTGGGATGTTATGCAAAATGTCCACCCACCACCAATAAATTACCAAGCAAGTTCAGTGTTGGGTCAAGTCCTTAAGGGGAAGGATCATATTTGAAGCACTATGGAAAACAACTATTTAATATTTATATTTCATTTTACCTGCTCTGTCACTTAACTGACCTCTGCCCCAGTGTAAGAGACCTGAAGGATGGAGAAAACACATAAACAAGACTGGGAATGGGACCTGGAGTCTGTGATGGAATACAAAATTCAGTATCCTGCCTCTGGCGAGGGTGTGCTTCGCCTTGTGAACCATCCCCCTTCGAGTCAGTCAAAGTGGCCTCACATGAAACTGTAAGCAAATGTCACTTGCCTATTTTACGATGGATTTAGAGATAAAATAATATACATATATACACTTAGATGGAAATGTGGGATTGCTGCTAAACTCGGCATGCAGTTTTGTCTCAAGCAGATATATAAATGTTTACAGGTTTGCTCTGATTATACAAGAGGTTGTAAAATTGCTTTCCCAGTTGCTAAATAAAAACACTCAGAGGATACTTTTGGGTAGTGTACCTCTTGGAGACAGAGGACATCTTGTTCAGTTGACAGATTTTGAGAAGCTTTGCATCATTGGACTGAGAGAAGCAGGATGGTCATTTTAATTATTTGCCTCTATCAGGGCCGTTCTGACCTAGCTGTTAGGAGGTGTTGGGAGAAGTGGTTCTGTGAGGGGGCACAGTAAACAAGCTCATCAGTAGAGAGGATCATTTGATCCATCCAAAAGCATGGGCAGCTCCCACAGTTTCATTATCCACCATCCAGACACAGGGGGGAACCTTCACTCCACTCCCCTGCCTTCCTTTGTAGTGTTGTCATGAATGAGAATCCTGGACTGCTATTGACTGGAACTGTATTATCTTTTAGTGTGTATATATACATATATAACACTAATATTAACAATATTTAGCTCTAAAGTGATTACAACAATTTTAACTGTAATGCATTTCAATTCTTTGCTTACAGGAAAAAAGTGATCAGGTCATTGTATGGTGTCAGTTTGTACCACGTTTCCCCCAAGCCTGCTAGGAGGTAAGAGGCAGCTCCCGGAGGGTTAGATTCTGCGGTTAAGGACTTTAAGGCATTCCACCCAGGGGGCGCTTTCGAGCTCACTCAATGTACTTCAGGATTCTGGACCCTTGTGACCCTGGCCAGGATAATAGTACCAATTTTACTTGATAACGTGCACATATTACAATGTCAGGCTTTCAAGGCGTGTGTGTGGTTTAGACATGCGGCCAAAAAAAGAGTTAGGGCTTACAATGGTTGGGCTGATGAAATATTCTGTGTTTGGTTTTCATTCAGGCTAATCTGTAAATAAACCTTAATGAATCTCAATAAGTGACTCAAGCATATTTAATGGGAGAAAAGCTCCATTTATCTGAGATATTTAGATGTTTTCTTAGAAATCTTCAGTCCCAAAAACACTTTAAGGTTTCCAAATGAGCCAAAATGTGTTTTCCAGTAAATACCGACATAAAAAGTAAAACAGTTAATATTCTCTTTATTGTTCCAGGATCCATTTAGGGATGTTAATGCGTTTCTGGTGTAGGTTCATTATTCAACATGACAAATGAGGTAAACATAAGAGGACTTCATTACTGTGGTGTGTCATCTGCCCCCAGCCCATTTAATGCTGCGTTCCCATCACCAGCATGTTCTTCAGTCATTATACAGTGCCTGTAGCCTTAAGTGTCATTTCCTCTCTAAACCACTTCCTGTTGGACAGTGGTTTGATAAAACAACATTGTACAGTGCTCATAAATCTAGATAAGATAAGTGAGTGCTTTGTTTAAAACAGATGGAAAATGTGACTAAATGTAATAAAAGACAATATAAACATAGTAACTGGGATAATAAAGATAAGTCAACAGCCTAAACTGTCCAACCGAGCAGATTAAATAAATAAATGTTTGGAACATGCAAAATGAGCAATCCTATAAAAAGTTAAACCAATGTCAACCAAATCATTTCAGATGTTATATTTGACAATCTAATATTTGATCCCTGCTGCTGATTTTTGTGCCATTTAACGTAATTGTTTTTTACGGTCCATATACCACAATCAGCTCTATATAAAAACTCAACCAAACAAACCTTAATTTCACCCAGCTTATTGCAACAGGACAATTCACTGATTCAAATATAAACGTGCTGAACAACAGGTAAAGGCTTTAAAATAATGATCGCCAAACATGGACATCTAGACATCATGCCTGAATGATTCACCGTTTTCATAATAAGTCCTGGAACGAGAACTCAATCCGGAACAAATGACCACTAAAAACATTAACCTGCTGAAAAGAGTGAATCTCTGTCATGACTGAATGATTAATTCATTCACACCATGAAGCAATGAACAACAGAGGAATGAATCTCTGTTGTGACTGAATTATTAATTCATTCACCCCATGAAGCATTGAACAAGAGAAGAATGAATCTCTGTCATGACTGAATGATTCACTGATTCACACCATGAAGCAATGAACAAGAAAGGAATGAATCTCTGTCATGACTGAATGATTCACTGATTCATACCCTGAAGCAATGAACAAGAGAGGAATTAATCTCTTTTAGGACTGAATGATTCACTGATTCACACCATGAAGCAATGAACAAGAGAGGAATGAATCGCTTTCAGGACTGAATGATTCACTGATTCATACCCTGAAGCAATGAACAAGCGAGGAATGA
This sequence comes from Parotocinclus maculicauda, assembly GCA_034780255.1. Taxonomy (NCBI): domain Eukaryota; kingdom Metazoa; phylum Chordata; class Actinopteri; order Siluriformes; family Loricariidae; genus Parotocinclus; species Parotocinclus maculicauda. The sequence continues at coordinate 23,413 of JAUZSU010154462.1, forward strand.
ATCGCTTTTAGGACTGAATGATTCACTGATTCATACCCTAAAGCAATGAACAAAAGAATAATGAATCGCTTTTAGGACTGAATGATTCACTGATTAATACCCTGAAGCAATGAACAAGCGAGGAATAAATATCTTTTAGGACTGAATGATTCACTGATTCACACCCTGAAGCAATGAACAAGCGAGGAATTAATCTCTTTTAGGACTGAAAGATTCACTGATTCATACCCTGAATCAATGAACAAGTGAGGAATGAATCGCTTTTAGGACTGATTGATTCACTGATTCATACCCTAAAGCAATGAACAAGAGAATAATGAATCTCTTTTAGGACTGAATGATTCACTGATTCATACCCTAAAGCAATGAACAAGAGAATAATGAATCTTTTTAGGACTGAATGATTCACTGATTCACACCCTGAAGCAATGAACAAGCAAGAAATTAATATATTTTAGGACCGAATGATTCACTGATTCACACCCTAAAGCAATGAACAAGCAAGGAATGAATCGCTTTTAGAACTGAATGATTCACTAATTCATACCCTGAATCAATGAACAAGAGAGGAATTAATCTCTTTTAGGACTGAATGATTCACTGATTCACACCCTGGAACAATGAACAAGCGAGGAATGAATCTCTTTTAGGACTGAATGATTCACCGATTCATACCCTGAAGCAATGAATGAGATGTTCTTCAGTCATTACACACTGCTTGTGTAATCACAGGACACCCAAATTTATTAAGCAATGGGCCTTTGTTAGTAAGTTTAGGAATTAGATCTGGTGTGTTGGGAGCAAGGAAAATACAAAAACGTGAAAAACAGTATGGCTGCTACATTTGTGAAGCCTTCTGCAGTGGGAGACGAGAACAAACAACTTATATCATGCAGTAATTAATACAGATTAATTTACCTTAATGACTAACTTTTAAAACACTGAATCATTCATGAACAATAACATAATGGCTGGAGCGTGATTGCAAAGCTAAAGAAGCAAGCTTAACTCTGCACATTTTCTCTCTGTGGAAAAAGAAATGACGTACAAAATACTTGCTTATCCACAAACCAGCAGGTCTAAACGTCAGTTCTCCAAATATAGCTTTTTCTAAGTGGAGTGGCAAAACACCAGATTCCCATTTTCTCACCTTGGGATTGTTTATAATGTACAAAGCCCCAGCCTCCATGCTCAGGTGTCACATCTGTGACTGATGGCCTCACCTTTTACTCTGCTGGAGCTTAATGGTGCGACAGCAACCTGTTCCTGTAATTTCAGTCACCTGTCTACGTAAGAGGAGCCCCGAGCTTATGAAACACAGCACTCTGTTTTATTGTGTTAATAAATCAAGTCTAAATCATAACCTAATTGTTTCTGCAGTTCCTCAGGCTTGATTGAACCGTGTGCATGAATTATAACTTTAATCACAATGTTAGCAAATCATTAACATGAAAATACAAAGATTTTGTGATGAGGAACTAGGTGTTGGTAGGTGTTAAGATAGATCACAGAAGCCTAACGTTAGATTTCGAACAGATTCATAATCCTGCACCTAAATCATCCTTTTATAAAACCCAGTTTCTTTCAGTGTGTTGTTTCAGGGCATAGGTTTGATCATTTAGAGCTACAGTTCATCTCCACTGTGCTTTCATTTTGCAGCTTTTCTACACTGCTCACAAAAAATATTATTAATTTTGAAATATCCCTTAATTTATATAAGCACTGTAAATAACACACCACTTCTTATAGTAGAAAGGTATGTACCGCTTAAAGACCAGGTCTTAAAATGACAATATATTACATTAAGAAAATCTGTCATTTAACTTTAAACATTGTGGCTATAAACAGCTGGTCACCTAAACAGCTTATCAACTCATATACTCGCTTGCTTGTTAGCTCAGATCTTCTAATTTGTTTAATGATTTAGATCAGTTTGAACCAGTCTGTGCAGCTTTTAACTCAAGCTCAGCTCCTAAACAAGCTAAAAATGTTTGTAATAACAGTACATTTACGGCATTTAGCAGACGCCCTTATCCAGAGCGACTTACGATTAATACAGTCTTACAATTCAAACAATGGTGGGTTAAGGGTCTTGCTTAAGGGCCCAACAGTAGGCTTTGTCATTTGTAGATGGTGTAATAGTGATGTTTTTAATTAGGGTATATTTTTTTATTTATTATATTAAATGGCTTGTTGGGGTTATGGCATCATATAAGCCGTCATAAACCTGGTGGTTGTTAAAACTTAATTTTGGCTATACACAGATTAAAACAAAGCTATTTTTTATGACCTCCTTTAAAACCAAAAATTATTTTTGGAGAAAAATCAATGGTTTTGACACTTTTTTCAAAGATACAGTACTGGTTTTTATAGCATCGCACATGGCCTTGTTAATAGTACAATAACTGTACAGTAGTTACACTTAAAATCTTATTTAAAGACAAATCCGACATGGAACTCAGATCGGTTAATCACAGGCCCGTTCAGCGTCCTTTTAACCGACATCCGAGTACGTTGCTCTCCCATTGGCGAAAGTGTGAGTCTGATTGGCTGGCAGTTTAAATACCGCAATAGGATTGGTTAGTATAATTCCTGGGTCGTGATTGGCCGTTCGGTTCAAAACACCGGTTTGAATTTTGCGGCGTGCGCGT
>JAUZSU010154473.1:0-14302 GCA_034780255.1 Parotocinclus maculicauda
GTTTAATAAACATTTAATATGTTACATAGCACGTCCCGTCTTGTAACATAGGGCATGTTTGTTTAATCGGACCAGTTAGTTTGTTAGGACCAAAACCATCGCGTCCCGATGTGGTCCCATTAACCGGATTCGAGTGTACTGCTTACAAAATTAGGGGATATTTCAGTGTAGGTGTGTAACCATGCTCTGTGCTCACAATTTTGATTCGATTCACATTTTCATTTCCCCACGGTTATTGATATTACGTTCAATAAAGGGCATTACTTTGCCATTTCTGAATTGTGTCCAATTTCTTGTATAGGTATTTTAATTAAAACATTAGTCTCCTGCATTTAAAATAGTTTTAATAACTAGTAATACAAAGTAATACAAATAACTAAGTGCTATCTTAAATCTATCTATCGATAGAGTCCATGGAACCTCATGTGGACAATAAGTACAAATGAAGTACCTAAGTAATATGACTGAAGAGTGCATAATTAAGTTTTGACAATGCAACAAACAGACCAAACAAACACAGGGAGAACACAAGTGCTCACCAGTTTGGCCACTCTCTGCTGGCTGTGGTCTTGACACTGGTACAGTTGCAGTTCCTCAAACATCTTTACATTGGACTGAACCAGACTTGCAACCTTAACAAGTTTAGAACAAAATTGGCAAAAATGAATCGACTTTGATTGTGAAATTGGTATAATTACCACTGATCCACTTCTATCACACACACCTGGCCTTTGAGCTGTTTGATTTCAGCCCGTAGAGCCTTTTCCATGCTCTCTTTCTCCTGGCGCAGTGTGTCTATCTGCTCGTTGAGGTCTAGCAGACGTTTCTGAAGCTCCAAATTCTCACCACTCTAAGATAAGAGAGGAAATTGTAATTATACATCATACCAAAGATGGGCACTTGAGTGAGCGACTCGAGTCGAAGTCGCACCCAAGTCGCCTAGAAAAAGACTTGACTTGAAACTTCTCCCTAATGACTCTCGACTCGACTCGGACTCGTCCAAAATGACTCGTGAACATTAAGAGTCAGTCCGTTATCCAGGCACTGTAAGCAAAAGTTATAGAAAAATATACTTTCTTTGTGTTAAATTTTGCCATATTTCTGTACTTTTATTTAGATGATTTGGGACGCAGCCCCTTGTCTCGTGACGTATCACAACATCCGCTTATTACGAGCGGGAAATCGAAGAGAAACGTCAAATGTAATGCTAACGAGGGTAGCATGGCTTCAGCCATGTGATACCGTATCAGCTACAGGGAATATAAAATTATTGGATATTAACGAAGGGTGGCAACATGTAACATGTGCTCTATGTTTTAAAATGTTAAAAAATTCTTTTTTTTGGTAAAAAATGCATAGAATTTAAAAAAATGATAAAGGAAGCATTGGAGTAAAATAAGATAATAACCCTCGTTTTTTTACATGGGAAAAAAAAAAATATATATATATATATATATATATATATATAGGGAGAGAGAGAGAGAGAGAGAGAGAGAGAAATAAAAAATGATCCCTACCCACACTACATTTCCTGATACTGTCTGAAAACTCTGCAAAGTAGTACTCCTATTTTTTTTTTACATACAATGGACAAGGAGCTTGTCCATACATCCTACTTTAGTCAAGGACAAACAGACACCATACACAGCAAAAACCACCATTTTCGACACCTCATTAAGACCATACTCCATTCTCCTGCTTGCTTTTGTGGGCAGGATAGACACTCCAAACTGTGAAAGCTGGAGTAAGATTACTCTCCATCATGTTCCAGAGACACCTTCTATGATTGCAGACAGGCAGACATGTACACATACTGTTGTGGAAACTCCACAGCAGAGCACAAATCCTTAGAGAGGTACTGCTATGTGTGTATTGTGTGTAGGAATAAATCATATTACTTTAAACACATTTTTTGTTGTTTTGGAAGGAATTGATCGTTTTAAATATACTGTAAAATAAATGTTACATTATAGTCAATAAATTGGCAATTTCTTACCCTATTTTAATTTCAAGCAACTGCAGTTGTTCTGTTCATGAAATGCTGCATTCATTAAAGAAACCTCCATTTGCATTCATGTTTCTTGTTATAGGTTTTTAATTATAACTGGGTGTATTCTTTTTACAGAATATTTCAACCATGCAGTCCTATTCTTTTTACAAGATGGTATAAAGGTTATCAACTAGGTTTTGATGAGTGTATTTATGCCTATCTTTTTCTCCCTCCCTTTTTCCTCTGCTCTGTCTCTAATTGTGTCCTTGGAGGCCCCAGTTGCCATGAGGCTGGTCTTCTAGAGCACTGTTTCAGGGTTTGTTATACTTTGACATGGGAAACAGAGGGGAACTGCTGATTGTGACTCATAGCAGTCAGCGGTATTGTACGCCAATGTAAGCTTTGAATCTGAAAACAATAACACCAAAATCCTAAAGTAATGCATTTTAAATTGTGATCCATAACAAAATAGCATAACACAAAAAGCACATTGTCATTAGCATCACCCCAGCATGAACAACCCCATATTCACAGTCCAGTGTTAAATCATAATTAGGGCTGCACCTAATTCAAGGTTGTGAAAATCGTGTCTTGAACTGTGAAATGAACTTTTCACTCTAGACCCTCAAATCATTAATACAAAATTCAAAATTAAACAGGATCTTGAGATTTGAGGTTAATTTGTGCTATGATGCTGTCCTGGTGGTAATATCCCAAATTCAGCACCCCTTCTGCCAGTTGCATCCCCTGTCTTGCATGCAATGACTTTTGCTCAAAAATGGAGGATATGCATTTATCTGCCTCTCTCTCTACTTTGATGACAAGAACTGGCAGGTTGTGGTTGCAGCAGTGCTGAATTCGGTTTTGAGCAAAAAATGTGCAGTCACATTTGGCAGGGAGGCATCAGGAGGGGTATAGGGGTGCAGAATTTGGCTACTGCAACGTGAAACTTATCTTAGTAATAAAGAAGCATGAAGCCTAGCACAGCTGTATGCTTACATGCTTAATGCTTAATTTTTAAAACATGATGTCAATGAAGCAAGAGAATTTAGTAGAGGTCAACTCATAAAAGACGGGTTTCCGTGTCACACACTTGCAAAGCGAGGCAAGAGGATCAGTATAATATTCCTTTCTCTAAACCAAGTTACATATCCTGTCCTCATGATGATAGTCAAGGTTTTTACAATTTATGGGGTAACATGTTGATGCAATTGTTGAGTGTTGTCATCTCACAGCTTAAGAGTTTCCTGGTTAAATATGTTTTCTCTGGATACTCCGGTTTTCCTCCCACAATCCACAGACATTTTAACTGTACTTTTTAATTTTACCATGTGTGCATGTATTTAATAGGTGCTGTTGTAAAAATGTACCTGTCATGGATATAGCCGACAATGCTGAAATTACATAAAAAAATTAAACAAAACATTTTCAATTTTCACAAAGATAGTGTCACACTCCCTGAAGCCCACTGTAATATTTAGGCTGTGAAACAACTGCTGACTCTAGAGAGGAGTTTAATGATGTACACCCAGCAGTATACTTAGTCACATACTGCATATACATGTAGCATAGAAAACATTTTATAGAAACAAGAAATTCCAGAATTTGGCATGTGACAATTAATCTGTAAAATGTCAATAAAATGTAAAAATACTTTAATTTTTGCACTCTGAATTCAAATTCAATATTTTTTTAAAAGCTGTTTCTTACATTTAGTTTGACTGTTATTTAGTTGTATGAACCCAAAATATTTAATATTTTGTTTGGTTAATTTCATTTAGTTTAATAATATACACCCATTCCGGCATTTCAGGCCGGCAGCACAAGAGTTGACACTGCAAAGCATTTACCACTTTGCAATTCCATCTCACAACACTTAAAATATGTTTTGACACAGGGTGTGTTGTTTGGCTTCAGGTGTTATTTTGTCCAGCAGTATAGGAGTGTCAAAATGACATTTTTCATTTCAATTCTTCTTTTAGTCTACTTCTTGTTAAAAAAAAAAAACCTATACACAATGCATCCATTGCATCGGTGGTTACCATTATGCTATATTCCATTCATCTGGGTTGCTACCTGACAAATTAAAATGGTAATGGAATATCCTAATTTACCAATGAGGCTAGAACCAAGCATTCAAGAATTACCTATGGTACCTCAAGTTCTATAAGGACCACTATTAAAGTTTTCTTTCCCCCAGTTGTATTAGAGACAAATGTCATATACAGCTTTGTCCATGAAGACTAATACTCAAAAGGTAATAATTTACTTACATCAAATTATATCTAATGGAATTTGAATTTTGCTGCCATGCACAGGTTCAAATTATGTTATTTAATGCATCAAGGTTCTATGTGTAAGTAACACCTCTTTATTAGGAATTTCTAATATACATAGGCAAAACATGATCATGCATCAATTTATCATCCACACAAAGATAAACTACAATCAACTATAATTAAATTTACTTAATGATACAATGAAGCGAGTATTACATGGGCTTTCAATAAAATCAACTTTCTAACTTTGGGTCTACAAAAGACTATATAGAATAGCAAGTGATTAAGAGACATGAGAGATCTGAGAGAGATTAACAGACTTAGAGAATGATCAAACAGTGAACAAACAGCTCCTAACAGAAAATTATAGGAACTGTTTTTTAACTGAAGTGTTGAAATATTGTTATTCCAGCTGTGTACATTAAACTGAAACTTACCAAATGCAATTAGGTATGCTTACCCTTTACATAACTGCACAGTTATTACAAATACTTGAATAACCTCTGACACTACAATGCATAATCAGACATAATTTCTCATTGATAATTCAACCAGTTTACATTCAAAGCAAACCATTTATTGGATTTAAATGAAGAATAACAAAAAAACCTGATGCAAACAAGGTTTGCGTATTCGGTGTAATAAAAACAATTGCATTTTCAGTGTACTAGCTCTTGTCTGTGTCATGTCGCAAGTTCTTTAGATCTCAATGACACATGTTGTGGCTCAGGAGGACATTGAAGTCATCCTATGCTTTCACCACTGAGACAGATAAATCATGTCTTCGGATATCTGGATGTTTCCATATGCTCTTACTTTGTATCTCTCTGACGTGACCTGATATGCACACCTATGAGAGGGTTTATGTCAGAAAATGTCCATGCTCATGTAAGACTTTGCAAGGAGCAAAAAAGGCACAAACCTCCATTTTTAGCAGCTAATCAACAATGGACAAACTAAATATAAATATTTTTTTATTTGAACATATTTCTTTGGTATTTTATTGCAATTGTTAGCTTAGCTGGATTGCAAATGCACCTTGTTGTATGTGTGGTAATTCAAGAACCTGTAAAAATGTTTTTCATACTGTTTATACCATCCAGTCTGGTTACAAATTGGGTCATTCTATAGGAACTGCTCTACTTGCTGAAATAGAGGAACTTCTGAATCTGTGTAAGGGGTACTTTCATATTAACTTCCAGAGTTTTATGATTAACTCATGTATTAATTCTTGGTTCACTCCTGTAATTAGACCCCATGGCTTCTCGGGTGACTTCTGTGCTACGATACTCAACTATACTTTTCATTCTCTTCACAAACCTCCCAAGTTTCAAAAGAGTTATCTGACTGCCTCTTCTGATATTACTTCCTGGATAGCAAAACACCATCTAAAGCTCCCTCTGGACAAGGCTGAACTGATCTACCTCCTGGCAAAGGACTTCTTGATACTTGATTCATGATCTCTCAATCAACATAGACCATATCACCAGTATCACATCAAGATCAAACAGATTTCCTCTGCTCAATATCAAAAGAACACAACCTTTTCTGGACAGCAAAAAAGACTGAAGCTGCTAAAATTCTCAGGCTTGCAACAATCCCAGGCTTGATTACTGCTGTGTTTCGCATGCTGGCCTGCCAACATGTTGAATTGCTCCACTACAGAGCAATCAGAGTGCTGCAGTCTGGTTCACAACCTACCATTTCACTCATTTATTTAGGACACTCTACAGCTTTTCAGGCCTCAAAAAATTTTGCTCCATATTATTTGCATTCTTTGGTTTACTGCACACCTGCATGCCAACAGCTTCAGGAAACCATATACATCCTTCTTTAAGATTGAGCCATGTCTGCTGTGGAACGAGCTTGTCATACCAGTCACAACAGCCCACTGACATCTTCTACAGAAAGAACTATTTTATCCTTTGCATGTTGTGGCACCTGCTCTTTGTACAGTGGGTACAAAAAAAATTTCACTCTTTGTTTCATTGCAGTCATTTGCTAAAATCAAAAAAGCTCATTTTATTGATCTTTAATGAATACTCAACATCCCATCTTGACACAAAAAATGTAGACATGTAGATTTTTTTGCAAATTTATTAAAAAAGAAAAACTGAAATATTACATGGTCTTAAGTATTCAGACCCTTTGCTGTGGCACTCATATTTAACTCACAAGCTGTCCATTTTTTCTTATCCTTCTTGAGATGGTTCTACTCCTTCATTGGAGTCCAGGTGTGTTTAATTGAACTGATTGGACTTGATTGGGAAAGGCACACACCTGTCTATATAAGACCTCACAGCTCACAGTGCATGTCAATGCAAATGAGAATCATGAGGTTAAAGGAACTGTCAAAAAAGCTCAGAGACAATTGTGGCAAGGCACAGATCTGGCCAAGGTTACAAAATAAATTCTGCAGCACTCAAGGTTCTTAAGAGCACAGTGGCCTATATAATCCTTAAATGGAAGAAGTTTGGGACAACCAGAACGCAAATATATTTCACACTTATGAGAAATAAAGGTACCTTAATTCTTAGGAACAATCCATAGTTGCAAGCTTAGAGCCCATATTCAGATTTTACTGCTTAACAGTTGCTCTTTCATACCTCATGATACTAAATGGTATTTCCATTTTTGTTTCACCTATGTATCATATGTATAAGACGATGCACCTAAAATTCCTTAGGGGAAATAGAATCAGACAAAAATGAGAACCAGATATTAATTTATTTAATAATTTAATTGGTTTGAAAGAAATTCTATGATTTGAATGCACATTTATTTGCCTGTGTTAGATGTAACATTTTAACAAGTAAAGTATTAAACATCTATTTAAATACTGAATAAAAATATTTAAGAAATATATTTATTTATGTTTATCCCTGCTAATTACTAGGCTACGGTGCCGCATTAAAACACGGCAGGACTGTTGTGGTCAATTAATCTTTTAAGTTCTATAAGTGTTTTCTCTATTGTGATCAATGCTACAGATTTCAAACATCTTGTCTTATTGCTGTGGCATGCCTAAAAGTGTCTTTTTATCTCTCTCAAAGGCAGCGTAATCATTAGCAGTCAAACAGTGATTGGTTGATTCCAGTCCATGCTGAATTACGTTCAATCAAATGGACCTGTAACAACCCTAAAATAGCGGCTTGAACGCCTAGTCCAATGATCCAAGGCCCAAGGAAATTTGTAGGCAAATGTTTCTAGCCATTAACAGTCAGCCAGCCTTTGTTTGCAGTGGTATCATGAATGAGAAACCTGGACTACTGTGGGATGGAACCATATTGTCTTTATTGACAAATCCAGATTATGTTTTGTTATGATGACAGTTAGTTTTAAGTACGGAGGTGCTTCAGGCCTGGCTATAAGTAAAAGTGTCATAGAGACATGTCTAACAGTCAACAATCTCTTACCGAGAGGTACATTACCCAAAAGCTGTATCTGAAAGATTTTTTATAGAGCAGCATTCAGCACTTTTTGTTGCAAGACACAGGTCTAATCTGAACACAGGTGTAATAATTTATATATCTGCTTGTAATGAAACTACATTTGCAGTTTCACATTTTTATCTGTCTAAATACTGTTATTTTGTGTCAGTCAGGGTATATTCTGTTCTATAACCTGGAGTACAAAGTATGGGTTGTGATGCTATACTGGAGATATAGAGAGTGAGTGGGGAGAGAGAGAGAGAGAGCGTTAGTTCACCTGGACAGAAGAGGTTAGCGTGTGAAAGGGAAACGTTAGTAATGGAGACAAACAATACGTACTCAGAAATAACACACGCGCACACACTCAAACGACGGAGAAAAAACACTGAGTAAACTTACTAATCGTAGGAGAAAAAGCTGAAGGAAAGATATCACAAAGATAACGCTCGGTATGTCGGCAAAACAATACTTCGCACTCGCGCAGGGAAACTGGAAGCCTTATAAAGCGTGAGACAGCACCTGGTGAAAAGGAAAGCTCGCGCTGATTAGAAAACGGGGCTGAAAGAGCGCGAGAGAGGGAGAGTGCGGAACGGGATTTCTAACAGGAAGATAAACAGAGATTAAATAAAAACTGGCTTTTACTGATTTTGTTCACAGCTTTTTTCAATATCATTGCAATTTAGGTGTTACTTAGCATATAAATTTATGTAGCAAACCACAGTGATATTTATATATTAAAAATCAGGAACGTGTTACTTTTTTTTCCTAATATTTGACTGCAGCTACTTTCACCTTAATATCAGCTCCCTTAATATCTAGTCTCTTTCTTGAGAGTGACTCCCATTTTAATATGCAATGTCAGTCAAAAGACTCAGGACGCAGTGTGAGTCAAAAGGCAATGGACGTGTGCTGCGTCGTGGATTGTTGAGTGTTCTTCGGATGATCACTACGTGGCTTGTCATCCACAGTCCTGGTTTCTCATAATTTGGCTATGAGGGATGCAATAGTGCTATGTAAAATTGATCTTTCTTCATGCCAGTTGTTAAACTATGGCTATGATATGGCAGCTGCGTTCCATAGACATCAAAATTGTCAATTCCTTCTTCGATGTTACCTGTGATGGATGTTTTGAACCTTCCGTGCTGATAACTTTTGAACGACAAGAGATATTGCAAATCCGATGGCAGCAATCAATCTCAACTTGCCCTTGATCCAATATGGCGGCTTTCAAGATGCAGACTGATTATCATTATAACTTCTGTTCCAGATCATTTCACACATTTCACAATTATACACATGATTGATGTTTTTTAAATAGGTCAAAGTGTAAAGTCTTCTTTAGCATAAACATCCTTTCACATTTTACTTTGTCCAGCTCACCGTACATACACTCACTATGTACTATGTACTATACACACACACACACACACACACAGAACTAACAATCTAGTTTTATGCAACATAATGGTAATATTTGATGATTACAACACACCTTTCCTACTTTTAATCAATTGTTTGTGTGTTTGTTTGGAAAGCACTATAAAATAAATAAATAAAAGGTACTGACATTTGTCATTTTCATACATTTTGAAATGTCATTTTCTCATTTTGTAACTGTTAATAGTAAATGAGACATACCTGTCAGAGCTGTTATCTTCAACCTTCTCTGTACAAAAACTGTATGCACAAAAGTTTAACACCAATATTCTGCATACACAATGTCAGGCCAAGAACTAACAATCAAGATTTAATCAACATAATGGTTGGTGAATACAAAGCATTTTTCTTTTATTTTGTGTGTGTGCTGGTTTGAAAAACATAATTTTTACACTATTCCCATAATGCAAGAAAAAAGAAATGAAGGATATTTGCATAATTGCAATCTCTCGAGGTGCTTTTTTCAACAATGCATTTGACAGTGACAGGTGACTGCTGAAAAGGCTACTTTCTTGTGTAATTGTGATGTGATTTCTAATTGGTATTAAACAAATATAGGGCATACAATCTGCAGTACTCTTTATCCACAGTTTTCCTGTTTCTTTATAAGTAAAATAATCATCTGTAGCACACTCATACACAATTCTCTCATTCTATATGTGCTTTATTACATTCATATCTGGTGACTAGGGAGGACAGTATAGTATGCTGAACTCATTGTGTTTCTTCATAAAAACAGTTTAAAATACGTGGCACAAACAACTATGACCTTGCTTAAAAAAGGTCCCTTTTAAAGAAGTGGTGGTTGATAAGTTTATATATAATGGGGAGATTAAACCATGGCTACAGATCCATAAAATAATTTTTGTCATCCTGATAAATCCCCAACTGAAAAAAATAAGCCTTACAATGGACTGATACTTTCTGAGTAGAAGACCTCTGGTTTTAGTCCAAACTCCTGTAAGATGCTTAAGATGATGAAGGTTCTCTTTAGCAGAGAAATGTTGGATCTATATTAATATTTTAGCACTGCTGAAAGTGTGGGTCTGCTCTGAACTTGGCAGCGACATTAACGTCTCCTTGTATTAGTTCTTCTTGTAATTACTGTCTGATCATTATGTGCCTCTGAAGAACGCTGAGTCACTGCCAGGTCTCTGGTTGGATTATAACATGAGCCCTTTCCAGTAAGATCAGCATCGTCTGCTGTTGATGCACAGTCTGCCAGCAACTGCAGATTAATTAGTAAAATCTTGCAGTATTCAGAACAAACATGCTGGCATTTAAAATGGCCATAGCTAAAGGAAATTGTGGTAAAATATTTATATCTACATTTAAATAAAACATTAAATATATTCTGTAATTTGCAACCCCAAACCAAAAAATGTTGGGTCAAACAATACACACTGTGTCCAATTTGTATTTTATTGCAGACAGTATTAGTCCATGTTTTCTTATATCAACTTTTATTTTTATTTTATTTGTTAATATTCATCCATTCATAAGTTTCAGACCTGCAGTACATTCCAAAAAATTTAGAAGGGGACAGTTTGTGGCTAGTTCTTAAGAAAAAAATCTAAATAATTACATGATTTCATATAGGTGATGTATACACATTGGATTGGTACAAACATGCAACAGGTGATGCTGATTTGGTACAAAACTGTTTCCATGTAAGGCTTTCTATGTTTAGATATTAAAGCAACATAAGCATTCTTCAACACATCTTTTTTAGGCACGTCCATACATTTATCAACAAGGCAATGCAAAACCACATGCTATACACATCATAACAGCATGGCTATGAAATAACATGGGTCTGGATACTTGACTGGCCTGCATACAGACCTGACCTGTGTGAAGAATTTTGAAACGTAAACAATAACCCCTTTACCTAAAACATGTTTTCAGGATGAATGGGACAAAATAACACCTAACACCTGCTTCGTATCGTGCCAAAATGTAGCACAAGGGTCAAGTGTTGAGCAAGTGGTCAAGTACGGAACCAAAATTCTCTAGAAAATATAGGACGAGGACTGAAATGTTCACGCACAGAGCAGTTTGAGTGCCAAGGTACCACTGTATCTGTATTTTCCATACTGTCCATCATTCCTGCTTTGAAGTTGCATTAGTGAGAGCAGACAATTACAGGGTTACCTTTGGCATTGGTGGCTTAGTGGTGGGTAAGACTGAGGGTACAATCCCACCACTAGCAAGCTTCCACTGTATCCTTGAGCAAGGCCCTTAACAAAAACTTACTTTGATTTCACATATCAGTTGAGAGTGTCTTTGGAAAAAGGGTATCTACTAAATGCTGTATATTCTCATGTAGTCTTCCTTCGTTGATGAGTTCCTACCTCCTTACCACACCACCTCTCTCCTTTTCTGTATCTAAAATTCAGCTGTAAAATTGTCATGCAACGATAGGTAAGGCTGGCTTGCAACAGGCATATAGTTAATTGTGTTACCCAAATTATCACAGTGTGGAATTAGAATGAACAAACCAAAGTTATGGCTTGTTGTAATTTAATGCATCGGACTATTAGATAAAATTAGCTGGTTAATGTGCCGACTAAGAAATATCCCTGCAAAAAGCATTCAGCTCTGTGACTGTTCCACAATTGTTTTTGTTAAGTGCACAGCAGATTTCATATAAATATAGTACAAATATAGTGTATTCACAGTAATTCCTAGGTTACTTTTAAAAAAATAAAATTTTTACCATAGGAATTTGCTCACTATTATGGCCTTATCAAGGAATTGACACAAAATGTCTTGGTTAGTTTCAGCTAAACTTTCTTTAATTTCTTTGACTACCAGATTTGAGTCCTTTAAAAGAAGACTAATTTCATTTGTGCTCCCTGGAATCTACACCTATCAAGAACCAAAAATAAATCAATTTGAATGAAGAAATAATGAAAAAAAAATTGTCATGAAAATGGGCACACTATAAAACAATGTTTACATGTGTATTTTTTACATTTATTTATTAGTGTATTTTAATATATACTGCTCACAAAAAATAGAAGATACTTTAAAATAAAATAATCCATAATGAAATATGAGCAGTGTATACTGTATGTATTTATACATCTTCACAGTCTACAATTATTTATTTATTCAAACATATGCTAATTGAGTGGGTGGTTCTAACCTCATTTTAAAGCAGGATTGGTCTGTCTGGTGAACCAGACAGTAGCAACCGATGTTATGACCCAATCTATCTTGTCATGACCCAAGCTAGCTAAGCTATGCTAATAACTTCTCAGTGGCATTGAGTGACTGTGGTCAAGCTATCTGCACAGAAAACTATTTTAGCAGTATTGTGGTTCCATTAGTATGCCAGAGAATAAAGTAGGGATTAAAATATGTTCCCAGTTGGCAACGTGTTAACAAAAAGTGTTAATTAATAATATTTTTAAGATGTTTTTGGTAACATAAGTCTATGTTTATACTTTAAATAAATGCATGCAAACATCTGAGCTTCTCTGCTTATAGCAGCCACAATTTCTCTAAGACTGCAAATACAGTTGTGTTAGCATTTCATTGACTGCAAATGCTTAAAAACACATTAATCTCAAAGACATGACATAGATTTCAAAAAATCATTTTCTTATACATTCTATGTTCAATGAATTTGTCCGTAGAAGCTGTAGGTCCATTTGCTTCAATTACTTAAATCGTTATAAAATAACGATTTACTTCAAAGTACTAATTACATAACAAACACAATCATACACACGTTTCCAAAATGTATTGGGACCCATCCACATTTCAAGCAGTCCTGTCAGGATAAAATATTACCCCATTCCAGTTTAACCACTATCTGTACATCAAGTTTACTTTCATCAAGTGACTTACTGTGCTTTGAATTCATGGTTTGCTTTACAGCAACTAATAATTTGGTTATATTACAGACCTTCAGTTTGTGGTTAAAGAACCAGCCCTGTGAACAGAAAGTCACCAGTTTAATCTCAAGAACTGTCAAGTCACGACTAATAATGATTAATAAAGATAGAAGCTCAGTCCTATATATAATATTCATTAATAATTACAGTGTACAAGTGGTTATAATTCAAAATTTCCACCATAAATCTGCTTCAAACTAGGTGGGGACACTCATCAGATATTCTGGAATAGACTCAAGTTGATATGAATGATATACACCGCACACAAAAATTAGGGAATATTTAATTAGGGGATATTTTATTTTAAAATATCCCCTAATTTTTGTGAGCAGTATATTATGAGATTTAAAAAACATATACATTAAAGTGGTTATACCTCAAACTTTCCACCATATATCTGCTTTACACTGGGTGTGGACACTAACCAGATATTCTAGAATAAAATTAAGTTGGAATGAATGATATATCATGAGCTTTATTAAACCTATAAACAAAGAAGATCAGATATTTGCGTGCTCTACATGAATTTATTGACAGTATAAACAAATAGATGTTAAAAATTTTATTAATTGTATTGTATTAACACTTTTTAGACAGGCAAAATATATCCACATTGCCAACTGGAACAGATTTAAATCCTTAGATTTTTAGCTTATTCTCTGATATACTGCTATAATATATGATATAATGCTTGAACATAATGTATTACCACTTCCACTATTCCTGTGTGCGTAGCTTGACCACAATAAGTTCACCTTCTCTGTCTCTGAGAGAATGTGAAGTTCACATCTGTATCAAGGCTAATCCCAGCTAAACCGTCCATTACTCTTTCTAAACAAAAGAAACATAGTCATTTAGGGGAACTCACAATTATCTCATTTTCAGTTGCTTTTAAAGACACTGCATTAGTAACACAAGACTGCTTAAAAAGAATGTACGTTAACACTTTGTGAACGTGTGTTTAACTAGTTTATTCAGTTCAATGCTAACAACGTACTAGAAAACAGCAGCTGTAAACCAAGGCATTAGTAGTAGAGCAGAAACTCTAAACTCTGAACTCTAACTAATCTTGCTTTAGAATAAGGTAAGGACCCCCCACTTAATTAACATACGGGTGAAGACATATATAAATGTGTGTAGAAATGTGGAAATATATAAATAAATAAATGAAGTAATGTGGAAATGTCACAACCTGTGAGGGAATCCTGGAGATCTTTGTGCATCCATTCCTGGACACACCAAATCCCCAGGAAACCCCCA